>CM076581.1:992881730-993108657 GCA_034641835.2 Pinus albicaulis
GACAACACTTAGCATCATATTGTCAACAAACATCATATCACATCAGATTTACATCATTTACCAAGTCCATCAAGTCAAGAATAACTTCATCAGGTGTATTGCCATCAAGGACAACACATGTCAATAGTCGCATTTCTTCATCTTCATTCAGTGGGTCGCCATCAAGGACAACACTGTGACTACCTAACATAAAGAGCAAATGTACAATTTTGTCATCAAATTGCTATGATTGATTCTTACTGTTATTCTAATAAAATAATGATTAAGCAAATTTCCATTCAAAAACTTGAATGTGAGAAACTTCAAAAACAAATTGAAGAACATATAACATGGAAAGATTCAGATATGGGAAAACAAGCTAATATACCTCAGATAGATAAGCTTCATGGAGAATTATTATTTACGGAGTGGAAAACACAGATTGCTCGAGCAGAAAAAGCAGCAATTAAAACATGCAACAAATCAAATAAGGTCATACAGCTTTTATGTGACCAATTGTTCAAAACAAGACTTACTGAAGAAAACATGTCTTATGTGTTTTCATTAAAAAAAGAAATAGAATCGAAATGGACTCAGAGAGTAGAAGAATAGGAAGAATAAATCAAGAAAGTTAATAATTTTGATCAAGAAAATTCTTGGAATTTTCTGATCAAACCTTACCATCAACAACAAAATCTTCTACTTCTCACAAAATCAGCTAAAAGGTCTCAGTCAACCATTTCAAATTCCATCTTCAAGAATCAAATCCGGTCACGAATATCTCAGCCACCTCAGCTCAAGACACTGCTAGATATCTGCAAATTACGTGACCATGCTCCGCAAAAGATGCAAAAGCCTTAAAATTAGGATTTTTAGTTTTTAATTCCTAGATTATTGTTCAAGTTAGAGGAAGGTTGTTTGAAACCTCCTCTACATTTTTGTAAAATATTTAATTTAGTTTGTATTTATTTTTAGTATTTAAACCCTTCTCATGCATTTAGAGAAGGGTCCAGAATTTTATTAAGAACATTTGCAAAGAATGCTTAATTGTAAGTAATTTTGTGAACGACTTGATGAAATAATGGTACATGGTTATATTCAGTTATAAACATCATTTTGTTGATCAATGCCTGGTGCAATTTTGTATTCTTTGAACAACTCTTTGATTGAAGGATTGGATATGACCTATTATCACTGATCTGATAGACAGTAATTGTTGATCAACGACATTGATGTCAACCCAAGTAGCACCAGGGGCTACCCCGATCTTGCATGGTAATTTTGACCTACAAAATTACTATATTTTGGGTCAAGAATATTTTTGATGGCTTCTACTTATCGAGATGTTTCTTTTGATATATGGCACGCCATGTAATTCTTCACGGTTTGAGAGATATTTATGTTTGAATTTTGTAACCCCAATCACTGGGCTAAAACCCCACCGGGTTGTGGCATGGGTCATTGAAAAGTCAATAATTAATAATTTTTAAGCTCCTAAAATCCCTCCCACTTTCACTTGTTGAAACCCCTCTCAACCTAAGCATTTATATAAATTGTGATCCTCATTTCCTCCTTATGTAAGGGATTTCGCCATCTGAAACAGGTCATCGTGGAATTTTCACTCTAAATTTTTTTCTACAAAGGTTCAGAAGCTGGATTTTTTATGAGTCGAAGCCAAAACCCTGAGAAAGCTTCTGTAAAAATTTCAGATCAAGGTGTGCAATATTTTTGGAGGTATGATCTGTGGAAGTAAGGGTTTTTGCAGGCTCCTGAAATTCATCTCAAAGAAGTGACTTTGGTAAATTCGTCATAACTCTCTCTCTGTGTATTGGATTGGAATTCTCAGAAAAGAAAGTAAAGATAGTACACACTCGTAAATTGTTCTCTATCAATTGTAGATTCAAATGAAGAAACATGACACATGGCACGCGTCCTGCTACAAGTGTGTCACGACCTGTTTTTTTGTAGGGCATTGTGAGAGATTGGGGCAACTTTCTTGAAGAAACCAAATTGGGTAAGACCTGTGGAATTGTAAAGAAGACTCAGAGGACTACTACAGACCAAAAATTAGATATTTAGGATCTGAAATAACAGAGATACACCAGATTCAATATCGAGTTCCTAGAAGGCAAGAAAAAGCTATATCATGTGTTGTCAAGGGTTGCAAAGGACCAGACTTTCTACGGAAGCAAAGAAAAGCAAGGTGCAGCAGAGGATAGCATGACAAGAGTAGCAACCAAGGTGCATAACAACAGCAAGAAGTTCATCATATGAAGTCTTCAAGTGGGCAGCACTGCATACAATCATTGTAAAGGTATCATTGTACTTAGTCATTGTAAATACATTATTGTACAAATTGTACTAGTATATATCTACCAAGGGTTGAAGAGGCAGTGTTGGGAGGTCTAGGATCATCATTAGGTGGTTGTGTCAAAGTTGGGGTTATGGTCTAGTATATATTCTTCTTCTACATCATTCTATATCATTGTAAAGTGGACCATTTTCCCTGGTACGGGAGTCCATTATTCTTTTATTCTTCTATAGGGTGGTAGGGTGGTGCTAGGGTGAGTTGTAGCTCATTGGGTGTTGGGGCATCTGTTCAGTTGACTACTGAAGAATCTCGGGTGTTGGAGCATCCATCCAGTGGGAGTTGGAGAAGAATGATTTTCTAGATTCTAGGAAGTTGGAGCTTTATTTTCAATTGGAGTTGAAAAGAATTATTAGAAAAGCATTAGGTGGTTTTTGTCTCGGAGTGGGTTTCCACCTTAAAAATTGTGTGCATTTGTGTTCCTCTTGTTTGCTGCTATCATTTTACAAACACTGATAATAATTGAAGATTAACTAATTCTCTAATTGAAAGGAATATTGATTCACCCCCCCTCTCAGTATTTCCAACAATTGGTATCAGAGCTTGGTTCCTTCAATAGCAGTTTAACAGCTGGAAGGAGGTCATGGAGCATACCAATAATGGTGTACCTCTATTCAATTAAAATAATTATGCACTTTGGAAAGGAAGAATGGAGGTCTATCTCTTGGCGCAAGGTTACGAAGTATGGGACACTGTTCAAAATGGATTTACATCAACTGCGGATGAACAAGGTAAGAAGAATTTGGTAAATGATGCAAAATCAAAGAATATTATTATCAGTGGACTTATTGAATCTGCTTATCATAAGGTGTTGGGTTGTAAAACCGCCAAAAATGTATGGGACAAGCTTGAGAATATATATGCAGGTGACTCAAATGTCAAAGAATAAAAGCTTCAAATCTATAGAGAAAAATTTGAGCAACTCATAATGAAAGAAGATTGCAACATTGCTTCATACTTCCAATACGTTGATGAAATAACTAATACTCTAGAAGGATTGGGAGAGCCAGTTGACGAGAAGACTATTATACGGAAGATTCTTAGAACATTTCCAGGGAGATTCAACCCAAAGGTATCGGTCTTAGAATACAGTGCAAATCTGGACAAACTCAGCAAGGAATAATTACATGGAGTTCTCATAGCATATGAAATGAGACTTGATGAAGAAAAGGGTACTTCAAATCTAGAAACTGCGTTCGTTGCATCTAAGCAAACCAATAAGGACAAACAACCTTCAATTGAAATGACATGCACCTGCAAGTGTGAAGAAAAGGGAGATGATGGAGAAGGTCTTTCAAATGAAGAATATGCTTACTTTACGAGAAAACTAAAACCTGGTAAGGGAAAATTCAAAGGTAAACTTCCATTGATATGTTTCAGTTGTGGTGAGGTTGGGCATTTCGTAGAAAAATGTCCGAACAAAAGTGATGGCAACTCAAAAGGAAAGAAAGGCTTTAAGAAATTCAACAAGCAAGGAAAAAAGAAAGGATCCAAAAGGAACTTTCTCTCTAAAGAAGATAGCTCATCATCTGATGAAGAAAGTGACAGCAAAGAAGAAGCCAATGAGAAAGTATTGTTTATGGCCAAGCACAATAAATAAGAAGTATCAAACAATGAAGAAGAAGGGTTGACCATAGAAGAATTTTATGAGGAGGCAATCAAGCTTATAAAAGAGCTCAATGCTGAGAAGATCCATTCCAATACTCTTGAAGAACAAGTTCAAGGTCTCAAAATTGAGGTTGAAGAACACAAATGTATTGAAGAGTCACTTCAAAAGAAGTTGGAAGAAATCAACCAAGAAAGGGAAGCATTAGAAGCCGAAGTAGCCTCGCTGCGTAAGGAAGTGAAGAAGGGAAAAACTATCCAAAACTATGCCAACAGCTCAAGGGAATTGGAAGAACTCATCAACAATCAACGATCTTACAACGACAGAACTGGCCTAAGTTACAAAGAAGAAGAAGCAAGACCTTCTACAACAAAATACAATGAACCTATGAGATCTGACATACATGTAGACTTCATTGGACAAGATTCATAAGCACATCCTTGGAAGACGATTCCTCGACGAAGATTTTCATCTAGGTACCAACATATTTTTCATGGCTATTGTTATTCATGTGGAAAATTTGGTCATACAGTTGTAGAATGTCGCACGTACCATAGGAACCAATACAATTCCAAGAGATTCTTCAAATATGAACCTCCCAGGGCTCAACGAAACATCAATAGATTTGAAAATTTAAGAAATAATATGGAATGTTACAAATGTCAGAACTTTGGACACATAGCTAGAGACTGTAGACTTGAAAATCCTCCAGAAGAATCTTCGAAGCCACAGAATGAACGAACATGGAAGAAGAAGAAGACTGATAATTGTGCTCTCGCTCTCAAGGCTCAAAAAAATAAAGATGTGTGGTATGTTGACAACGGTTGCTCAACGCATATGACTGGAGATAGAAGGAAATTTGTATCTCTGAAAGAGAAGAAGGATGGAACCATATCCTTTGGAAATGATGGATCTTCAAATGTTATAGGATTAGGTACCGTCACTCTCGTAAGAAAATATGTTATAGCCAAGAATGTTCTATTGGTCGAAAACATGAATCACAATCTGCTCAGTGTTGGAAAAATGTGTGATCAAGGACACACAATGCTATTCAACTCCACAAAATGTGAAATTAGGAAAGGCAGGTATGGTAAAATTGTGGCTACAGCAAGTTGAGCTCCAAACGACATATATGTTCTGGATGAAGCAACTAAAGCATGTCTACTAGCTAAAGAAGATGAAAGTTGGTTATGGCACAAACGAATGGGTCACAAACTTTGACAATCTTGTTAGGATAAGCAAAAAGGAAGCAGTACGAGAAATGCCGAAAATCTCAAAACCTTCCAACACACTATGTGAGGCATGTCGGCATGGCAAGCAGACAAAAGTCCAATTTAAAACAAAAGAACACTTTTCATCACATCCATTGGAATTGATACATACTAATCTATGTGGTCCTGTGAGAACAAAAGGCTTAGACGGAGAATTATATTTCATGTTAATGATAGATGACTATACCAGGATGACAGCCGTTAGTTTCCTAAAGAAAAAATATGAAGCATTTGAGTGCTTTAAGATCTACAAGGAGTTGGTTGAAAATGAAACTGATTTTAAAATAAAGTGTTTAAGATTAGATAATGGTGGAGAATTCACTTCCAAATTATTTCAGCAATACTGTGACAAAAATGGAATAAAAAGGCAATTTTCAACAGCACGAACACCTCAGCAAAATGGAGTTGCTGAAAGAAAGAATAGAACTGTATAGGAAATGGGTAGAACAATGTTGAAGGACTCAAAATTGGATGAAAAATTCTGGGTTCAAGCAATTGATACGACAATCTTCATTATCAACCGAAGTCTTCTCAGAAATAATTGCAACAAGACTCCATATGAATTATGGAAAGGAAAACCAGATAATGTGAAATATATCAAAATCTTCGGAAGCAAATGTTATATCAAAAGAGAAGATCAAAATTTGGGTAAGTTTGAATCATGTGTTGATGAAGGTATCTTTGTTGGTTACTCACGCAAAAGAAAGGCCTATAAATGCTATAATCTAAGAAAAAAACAGATAGTGGAGAGCATAAATGTTACATTTGACGAAGATGGTGTTCTAGTGAGTAATGATGAGGATCTAGAATCTTTGAAACTTGAGACAGAGGCTGAAAAAGACACAGATAAAATTGTAGAACAAGAAGCAACTATCAACGAGGAAGAAGTAAACAATGATCATCAAGATATACCAGAACAACAATAAGAATCTCCTCCAAGGAGAACAAAAGAGTGGATTCAAAAGAACCATCCATCAAATCAAATCATTGGTGACATAAATGAAGGTCGACAGCTTTGTTCATCACAACAAGCTCACGTTGCTTTTCTAGCAACCTTTGAGCCTAGTAGTTTTGAGGAAGCCAACCAAAATGAACATTGGGTAGCAGCTATGAATGAAGAATTGGATCAAATTGAGAAGAATAACACTTGGGAATTAGTTCCACGACCAAAAGATAAAAATGTCATTGGGACTAAATGGGTGTTCAGGAACAAATTGAATGAAGATGGGTAGGTTACCAAAAACAAAGCAAGATTGGTTTGCAAAGGCTATGCACAAGTGGAAGGAATTGATTTCGACGAAACATTTGCACCAGTTGCCAGAATGGAAGCCATCCGAATGTTTCTCGCCTATGCATGTTCAAGAAAAATCAAAGTCTACCAAATGGATGTTAAGTCAACATTTCTGAATGGAGAATTAGAAGAAGAAGTTTACATCGAACAACCTAAAGGTTTTCTACTATCACAAAAAGAAGACTATGTCTGCAGGTTAAAGAAGGCTCTATATGGTCTCAAGCAGGCTCCTAGAGCATGGTATGCTCGTCTTGATGGATATCTATGTCAACAAGGGTTCAAGAAAGGTACTGTTGATAGCAATCTTTATGTACAAATAGATAAAGATAATTTAACAATCATTGAGGTATATGTGGATGATATAATATTTGGTAGCAATGATGATCGACTAAGTAAGAAATTTTCTACAAAGATGCAAAGTGAGTTTGAGATTTCTTTACTTGGTGAGCTGACATACTTCTTAGGGCTTCAAATATCTCAACAAGAGAAAGGAATATTTATATGTCAAGCTAAGTACATCAAGGAAATGCTCAAGAAATTCAAAATGGAAGATTTCAAACCCATCCTTACTCCGATGGTAACAGGTTGCAAATTGAGCATAGACGACTCATCTAAGGATGTGGATCAAAGGTTGTACAGATCTATGATTGGTAGTCTTCTATATGTAACAGCCTCTCGGCCAGATGTTATGCAAGAAGTTGGACAAGTAGCAAGATTCCAAGCAGCACCAAAAGAATCACATATTATTGCCGTCAAAAGAATTCTTCGATATCTAAAGGGCACAGAAGAATATGGCTTGTGGTATCCCAAGGGTAACAATCTCATTATTCAAGCCTTTACAGATGCAGATTGGGCAGGAAGCGTTGATGATCGTAAGAGTACTAGTGGAGTAGCATTCTATCTAGGTGGTTGTCTCATATCATGGTTGAGCAAAAAGCAAACTTCAATCTCGTTATCTACAGCGGAAGCAGAATAAATTGCAGCAGCATCATGTTGTACTCAAGTCCTTTGGATGAAACAAACTTTGCAAGATCTTCAAGTACAATTCAGTGAGCCTATTCCCATATTCTGTGACAACACTAGTGCCATCAGCATCTCCAAGAATCCTGTCATGCATTCAAAAAAAAAACACATTCCAATCAAATATCATTTTGTTAGAGAACAAGTTGCTGAAAATAATATCAAACTTGAGTATGTTTGTACAAAAGAACAAATTGTTGATATCTTCACTAAACCTTTACCTCGTGAAGCATTTGAATATCTTCATCAAAAGCTTGGGATTCTCCCAAGTTCTCATTATATTACGGTGGTTCCAGGATTCGGCCAGTCGTGGGGAGCTAAGTGTGTATGTGTCCTGGCAGATACTGTGTGTCACGGAGGAAGTGTGTACGTCTGATGATACCCGACATTGATGTTAAAGGGGGAGAGAATGTTGTAGGAAGAGGTGTCATGATCGCAGGGGGAGTACTTGTGTTGCTATCAATGCCAAAGGGGGAGACTGTTGATCAGCGGTTACTGAAGGGGTTTAACCCAAGCAGCACCAGGGGCTAACCCAATATTGCATGGGAATTTTGACCTACCAAATTAATATATCCTGGGTCAATAATTATTTTTATGGTTTCTACTTTTCGAGATGTTTCCGTTGATATATGTCACGCCATGTAATTCTTCATGGTTTGAGAGATATTCATGTTTGAAGTTTGTACCCTCAGTTAGTGGGCTAAAACCCCATGGGTTGGGGCATGGGTCATTGAAAAGTCATAATAATATTCTTTAAGCTCCTAAAATCCCTCCCATACTCACTTTTTGAAGCCTCTTTCAACTTAAGCATTTATATAAATTGTAATCCTCATTTCCTCCTTCTGCAAGGGATTCGACCATCTGAAACAATCATCATGGAATTTTATCTCTAACTTGTTTTATATGAACGTTCAGAAGCTGAAATTTTTATGAGACAAAGCTGAAATCTTGGGGAAGCTGCTGTAAAAATTTCAGATCAAGGTGCGTAATATTTGTATATATGGATTCAGGAAGTCATGGTTTTTGGTGTGCTTCAAATTCATCTCAAAGAAGCGACCTTGGTAAAATCGTCATAAATATCTCTCTGAGTATCAAATTGAAATTCTGTAAAAAGTGGCAGATAGTGCACAGCCTGTAACTTTTTCTCTATCAATTTTAGAAACAAATGAAGAAACAAGGATAATGGAACCAATCGCATAAGTGCACTCTATAAAAAAATCCATAATTAGGCACGTAAGAGATTTGGCATAAATCTCTCTTGAAGAATCTAAATAGGGTCAGACATGTGGCATTGGAAATACTACTCAGAGGAATACTATAGGACCAAAAATCAGATATTGAGGATCTGAAATAATAGAGATACACCAGATTCAATATCGAGCTCCTAGAAGGCAAGAAAAAGCTAGATCATGTGTTGTCAAGGATTGCAAAGGACCAGAATTTCTACGGAAGAAAATAAAAACAAGGTGCAGCAGAGGGTAGCATGAAAAGAGTAGAAACCAAGGTGCATAACAGCAGCAAGAAGTTCATCATATGAATTCTTCAAGTGGGCAGCACTGCATACAATCATTGTAAAGGTATCATTGTACTTAGTCATTGTAAATACATTATTGTACAAATTGTACTAGTATCTATCTGCCAAGGGTTGAAGAGGCAGTGTTGGGAGGTCTAGGATCATCATTAGGTGGTTGTGTCAAAGTTGGGGTTATTTTCTAGTATATCTTCTTCTTGTACATCATTCTATATCATTGTAAAGTGGACCATTTTCCCTGGTACGGGAGTCCATTCTTCTTTATTCTTCTATAGGGTGGTAGGGTGGTGCTAGGGTGAGTTGTAGCTCAGTGGGTGTTGGGGCATCCATTTAGTTGAATACTGAAGAATCTCGAGTGTTGGAGCGTCCATCCAGTGGGAGTTGGAGAAGAATGCTTTTCTAGATTCTATGAAGTTGGAGCTTTATTTTCAATTGGAGTTGAATATTAAAGAATTATTAGAAAAGCATTAGGTGGTTTTTGTCCCAGAGTGGGTTTCCACCTTAAAAACTGTGTGCATTTGTGTTCCTCTTGTTTGCTGCTATCATTGTACAAACACTGATAATAATTGAAGATTAACTAATGCTCTAATTGAAAGGAATAATGATTCAACTCACTCTCAAGATTTCCAATGCGAATACTAACCCGTACTAACATCATGTGGCTATTTCTCTTATGAAAATTAGTGATGAACGCAGCTTTCATGAAAACTGCTATGTATGAAATTATTTGTTTATGTCTCAAATACATTCATGCACCTACTTACAATATAAATACGTAAAAGTAGTTATTTTATATATGGTCACCGTACAATGCGATATATGTTTCATTTTCTTTTCATTAACTAATTTTTCTTGAGAGAATGATTTTACATGGTAATAATTCTATTAAATCAATTGATTTATGACATTCAATAGATATTTCTAGATCGGGATTGAGATATTATCTCAAAGTTAGATTAAATTTAATTCAAAGTCTTGCATTTAGAGTTAAATTTGTGTTAGTTTGTAGTAATTCATCATTTCAAAATGTTTTGGTAGAAACCCAACAAGTTATCATCCAAAAACCAAAACTGGGAAACTGGTCCCATCACACCCAGTCGGAGCCACTACCCCAAATGGAAAAGGAGCTGCTTTAAGGTCCGGATCGGGTGGTTATCCCCCTTTGTTGTTGCCACAAATTTCTGAGGCCTCAACATTCGGCTAGGTCCTAGGACTCCAAAGACTGGTCTGATGTTACCCCTGTCATTTGGTCTACCAATTTGCCAAATCATGGGACACCAACATAATGGTGATTACGGTGGGACCTTTTGAGTTCATAACAATCTAAATACCCCTTAAGACTCTAGAATCCCTTCATCAAATTGTATCCTATGATTTATAGCTACCTCATCACTATCACTAACACAATGGTGATTATGATGTAGACTCTGATGTCAGTGACAAACTAAGTATCCCTTAGTACTTTAGAAACCTTCGTCAAATCATAGAGAGCTTAACGGATAACCCAAGAGAAGATTCTAGCTTTTTCAACATTCTAGAAAAATGATGACTCAACTATTGGACACTCTTACATACCTCAAGGGCTGCATATAGAAACTCAGAAAACCCCAAAACATTTCTATATTGGCTTTTTGTCAGTATTGGTGGTGGACCATAGACAGTTATCTTCAAAACAACTAAAAACATCCACCTTGCAACTCCACTAGCCTCCAGCAGGCCTTGTAACTTTACTAGTGTCACTAGACCCCTATGGGATTGTGCCGAATCAACCCTAGGAAGTCTAGAATCCTAGTCTCACACTGTATGAGTTTAGAAAACATAAAAGAGGCAAACTTTTCAAAAATCTTTAAAAACTTTCAACCTCTCAAAATTTTGAGTTTGAAATCTGGCTTCACGAAGAATCAATACCAGATCTCATCTGGATTTGAACCCTCCTACTATAGTTGATGACCCAGAAAATATTTTGTGGCAAACTTCTGAAACTGGAAACTTAGCCACTAATAGGACCATTCATAAAGAAAGCTCGGTACCTGAACATCTTACAACCTTGCAAGATCCCTAGTTTAACTTGCGCCATACAAAAAACCTTTCAAAACCAAGTCACAAAGTAGAATCGACCATACCAATATTGAGCCCATATACTTGCAACAGAGTCCTAGCAGAGAATTTTCTCCTTCCACACCACCTGATTTCCAACTTCTCCACCACTTTGGCTCTTTTCACCCAAATTATGCTCAGAAACAGTTTACTAGTCTGAGTACTTCCACCACACCCATTCACACCTCCACTGTTCAAACCACTCCATCTCATAAATCCTCTACTTTTAAATCCACCATTAGCTCCTATCATGGTAGCATGGTATGCACCCCTTGTGTTACCACAACGATTGGTACCTTTGCCAAATGATTACCAATCCAAAATCCCACACTTCACCGGGGTTGAATCCACCATTTCCCAGCAACATGTAGATAGAATGAATGATGCTTTTGACTACATGGAACTAGAAGAGGAAACCATGAAGATGAGGATGTTTTCCCAAAGCCTAGGAGGAGAAGCTAAAAAAATGGTTCAAAATCCTAACTCCCAACAACATACATGATCTCCCTTCCCTTTATCAAACTTTCATAAACAAATGGGAAATCAAGAAAAACCCTTTTCAAAACCTCTCAAAATATAGAAATCTTAAAAGAAACATGGGGGAAATTGTCCAAGATTATTGCACTAGGTTCAATAGTGTTTACAATGCACTACTGCCAAACATGAAACCCCCATTAGGCCTAGCCTTAGCTAAATTCATGGAAGGTTTTGACCCTGACTTGGCCTATCAGCTGAGAGAAAGAGAGCACCTAACTTTAGAAGACATGCAAAAGGGAGCTATAAGTGTAGAGGCCAACTTAATTGAAAAAAGAGCTAGGCTAAGATCAGAAAAGGGGGTAACCTAGAAATATGACACCATGCCCTCCACCTCCTCATTTTATTCCAATCTTGACAACCTCCTTAGAAACATGGAACGAATGATGGAGAGAATAAGCATAAATGAAAGAGCACCCCCTAGGGACAACCAACCAAATCCCCAAAACAAAAACCAGAATCAGAACTTCAGAAGAGACCCGCCCCAAAACATACCAAGGGAAAATGATCAAAAAATCAGGCCACCCTTCCAAGATAACTATGTTGATAAAGGGGAAAGAGATATTGAACAACCAGATGAAAATCATCTAAAATTAATAGGCTCTGATAGCAAGGGTGATGTTTTTCTCACAGAATAAGAACAAGGTTTTTTTCTCCTCAAACCAAGATGAAACAAGCTATGAAGATTCCGAAGACCATGAATTGGGAATAGAAAATTCCATAATGGAAATCCATAGGCAATATGATCTTAGGAGTAAGAAAAACCAATAAAACTCCAGGAAAAACAACTCAGACATTGCTGCTAATAAAACCCTCGAAAACATTCTTAAAAGAACAACAGACAATAACAATACCATGGCTAAGAAAACTGAATCTAGCAAAGACAAAACTAGCCAACCAAGTGTTGACACAAGATTTCTTAGCACCTCTACTAGTGGCCCTATGAAAACTCTATTGACCAATGCCCCAAATCAGAATAAGGAAATTAAAAATGTGGAAAAATTTATGGCTGATAAAACTGATGTAAATATGTCCAAAACTCAAGAACCTTTCCATTTCGAAGGAGACATCGCTAAAATCAAAATAACCATCCCTCTCACTGAATTGGTAGCTTAGGATATGTACCGCTCCCAATTTTTGAAAGTTTTGAACATAGGGAATGATACATATATGCTAAATTTGACAGATGACAAACCAGAACTGTTGTTTGGTCCCGAGGTTGAAGGAAAACTCCAAGAAGGAGTTGTCCCTCCTTTCTATGTTAGCCTAAACATACACAACAAAATATTGCACAATGCCATGTTAGATTCTAGCGCCTCGCACAACCTCATGCCTAAAGTGGTTATGGAAATATTAGGCCTAGAAATAACCAAACCTTACAAAGACTTGTACTCTTTCGATTCAAGTAGAGTCAAATTTTTGGGTCTAATCAAGGATCTTTGTATCACTTTGGCACAAATACCCGCTAAGAGTTTAGTCATGGACATAGTGGTCGCTTATATTCCCCCTAAGTATGGCATGATTTTGTCCAGATCGTGGGGGGGAAAACTTTAGGGCAGCCTCCAAATGGATATGACATATGCTACTATCCCTGTTTTCAATCAAACCAGCAGATTGTACCGAGAATCCCACATGAAATATATGGTGAGTAGCCTAGATAGGCCTAATAACACCCCAGTTTATTCTATTCATTCATATTTGGATTATTTTATCTTGTATAATGAAAATGAGATTAGTGGGAAAGTAAAAGGAAGTGGGAAAGAGCTAGGCCCTCCAAAACACTCATACTCACCCTCAAATGAGGAAAATGATAACCAAAACTCTAGCAACCTTGAACAACAACTCAGTGATAAACACGAAATAGAAACACTTTGGAACATGAGCTTTGATGGTTCATGTGGCAAAGCCGGTTGAAGGGCTAGTGTTTGGATACATAACACAAATGAAGGTCATTCTTATAGATTGGAATTTCAATGTACTAATAAAATTGCAGAATATGAGGCTCTCCTCCTCGGTTTACACTTGCTTGAAGACTTAGGAGCTAAGAAAATATCAGCCTAGGGAGATTAAGAATTGGTCATTAAATAGATCAAAGGTGAATACTCAGCCAAGAACCTAAGATTAAGAGAATACATAAATGCAGCCCTATACCTCCTCAAAAATTTCGAGAAATATGAGCTCACTTACATCCCTAGAGCCCAAAATAGCCTAGCTAATGAGCTCATCTTTGCTACCCGCAATTTCCAAATACCACTTGCAAATTAACAATGCCCTATCAAAGTCAAGCATCGTCCTACAATACCTGACAACATCAACCACTGCCAGGTATTTGAGGGTGACGAACAAATTGATGATTTCCTACAATCTAGGAATGGATTTACATTGACTAAACCTAGCTTAGAACATGAGGAAGATGGTCCTGCGGAAGATAGAGATCATGAATCAGAGTTGACCTCTTTTGTTGATATAAATGTGATCACACATCCTTATGAAGCTGAGATGTTTGAGGACCTAGACCAAAGAGACCTTGAAGTCTTACACTGTAAGAATGACACATTACCAAGATGCCTTTCACCTTTAGAAGAGTTGTTCGATTTTAATGATGTAGCTAAAAAACCAAAGATAGAATCTATTGAGGCTGATATAGAGGAATACAACATAGGAAGCATAAAGGAACCTAAAATGATCAAACTTTCCAAGATCCTTCCTCCTCACATAAAATAGAAATATATTGAGCTCTTTAAGGAGTTTAAAGATGTGTTTGCATTGGGGTATCAAGACTAAAATCTTATGACACAAGAATTATTCAACACAAAATCCCTCTCAAGGAAAACCAGAAACCTTTCAAGAAAAATTTAAGGATAATAAACCTTGTCTTACTACCTCTAGTTGAAGAAGAGATCAAAAAGATGTATTATTCTGAGATAATAGTTCCCCTCAGATACTCTGAATGGGTTTCCAACCTTGTGTCAGTTAGGAAGAAAACTGGAGAGATCGGACTTTGCATTGACTTTAGAAACCTAAATATATCCTCCTTGAAAGAAAACTATCCCTTGCCTAAAATGGACCACATACTTCAAAAGGTATTTGGCTCTAAGAGAATGTCACTACTTGATGGTTTTTCCGGTTACAACCAAGTGCTAGTATTCCCAAGTGATCAACACAAAACTGCCTTCACCACACCTTGGGGCACATTCATGTATGTTAAAATACCATTTGGATTGATGAATGCAAGGGCCACTTTCCAAAGAGCCATGGACATAGCATTTTCAAAAGACATAGGCTACTTCATAGTCATTTACCTCGATGACATCACTATTTACTTTAAGACCGATGAAGAGGACATAGTCCACTTAAGAAAAGTTTTTGAAAAATGGAGGAAATATGGCCTGTCTTTGAATCCAAAGAAAAAAAAATTTGGTCTTGAGGAAGGAAAACTCCTAGGCCACATCATCTCTAAAGAAGGAATCAAAATAGACCCCAAAAGGATTGAAGGCATACTGCAAATCAACCATCCCAGAAACATTAAGGAATTGCAATCATTTATTGGGAAAATCAACTTCTTAAGAAGATTCATCCCAAACCTTGCGGAATGCTTGAGAAATATTACAAACATGCTCAAAAAAGAGGTAGGAGTTAAGGGGAATTTGGAGGCCAAACAATATTTCAAACTGGTTAAAAAAGCACTCACCCAAACACCAATTCTAATAAGTCCTGATTTCACCAAAGACTTCTATATTTTCTCATTTGCATCTGAACATATTGTGGCTGCAGCATTGTTACAAAAAAACACGATGGGACATGAACAACCCATAGCCTTTTTCAGCAAAGCCCTTAGAGATTCTCCCCTGAAGTACAACATGATGGAAAAGCAAGCCTTTGCATTGATAAAAGCATTGAAAGATTTTAGAGTTTATATTTTACATTCTCATATCATAGCTTTTGTTCCTCATACTTTTTTCAAAGACATTTTAAATCAGGACCTCGATGGTAAAATGGAAAAGTGGATTGCTATCATTTTGGAATATGACTTAGAAATTCGACCCACTAAATTGGTTAAAGGACAAGGGCTTGAAAAAATTATGGCTGAAACAAACCTCCAAGAATTGGTTATGAATTTTGTTGATACTTTAGAAGAACAAGGAGAATGCACCACCCCTCATATTGAAGAAGCATTTTTGAATTCATCTTGGTATGCTGATATTATTTATGTACTATTTTATCTTAATGCTCCTCCTACCTTATCAAAGACAAAATAAATATTCTTGAAACAAAAAGATTTAAATTTCTGCATTTTAGATGGAGTTTTATATTGGAAATTAGAAGAGAACGATATGCGAAGAAGGCTGAACCAAACTATCCATTTACAACAAACAAGAGAGGAGGTTTGCAAAAGGACTCAAGTAGTACAAGAAAGAATGAAGAAAATTTTTGACAGAAAAACCAAGTAGGATGATTTTCAGATTGGAGATAAAGTGCTAAAGTGGGACTCAAGGAGAGAAGAAAAAGGTAAACATGGTAAGTTTCAAAACTTGTGGAAAGGGCCATTCATTATAAGTTCAATTACAGGAAACAATGCCTTCTTTTTATAAGAGTTGGATGAAACTGAAGCATTTGGAGGTCCTGTCAATGGCAGGACACTAAAACACTACTTTTTTCAAGATCGTTAACTTTAAAATTTTCACTCATTGTACATAATATTGTGTGAAGAAAAGGCCATAAAGAGAAAAACACAAAAACATAGAAAAGAATGGAAAAGAGGGCAAATTCAAAAAACAAGGTACGGCCCCACACCCAAAAAATAGCAGTACTGAAAGTGTGCAAGCCTAAATGCCACTACTGATGAAAAATAATGTCTTGTTTAGTCATCTAGCCTAATCATGGTTGAACATGTTTTAAATTTATTATTGATAAGTTAGTGAAAAGAATGTTGGTAAAATCTTTGAAGTTTGACTTGTCAGAGAAAATAGATTAGGAAAGAAAGATACTGGTTCCACATGCTTAAATCTGAACCAAAGAGAAGGGTAGGGATGCTTAGTAAAATATGAAACATAGCCCTCACACCTTCTAGTTTTTTTTACTTATGAAAATAAAGTTTGTGTGCAGTTTGTCTTGATGCCACAACTCATGATGAATCAGATTTTCTAATCCTGGTTCAATTCGTGCTTTAAATTTATTGTTAAATAGCTTAGAAAATGAAGTTTGTCATACTGATTAATCTTGACAGACAAATAGACTAGGTAGAGAATAGGAAGAGTTCAATAGCATAATCTAAACTCTTGGAAGAAATAAGTGTCGATGTAGATAGTTTATTTCTTTTCTTTCAAAAAGAAAAGATGTCAAGGGGTTTGCCAGTTCAAGTGCACCCAAGGAAGAGAAAATGTTAGTAAAGGTAGGTTGGGTAGGTAGAAGTGAAGTTGAGCTAATCATGCTTTCAGATTATCAAAATCACTATTTCAGGAAAGCAACAACAAAAGAAAAGAAGAAAATCCACCCAATGGATGAGGCATTGGTCTTCATAAACCGAGAGATCTGAAATTATGGACACCTCCTGAAAAGGAGTTGCCCTCCCCAAGTGGAGCCACTGTTAGTCATCAATAATTTTTTCCTGTTTAGATGACTAAATGCTTGTCCAAGATTTCTAGAAACAAAACTCATAAAAGTCTTGTGATTTCTAGAAATCTCACTGCCTTCATTATCCTTAGGATATTTTTTTTCACTATCCTACTACTTTGTCAAGCCATGGCCATCCTATCACTCCGAAAAGACCAAATCCTAGACTGATGTTCCTCACTCTCACTGTGCTTGCCACTCTACCTATAACACTCTATCACTGTTTGCCTAAACCCTCTATTTTCACACCTTGGTTCGCCAAGTAACCTAAACTTTTTCCTCCACTCACCAAATGTCTCAAGAAATGGTGATGTCAAAACTCCTTTTCCAAGATCTTTAGATAAATCAAATTTGTTTAGCTGTCTAGGATGGAAATGCATAAAATTGTGTCAAAACCTTGTTTCCACCTCCAAACCCTGATTCAACCTTTTCAGTCAAAGACCTATTCCAAAGGACATCCCAAATAAGTCATATAAAGTCTCCTAGGTTATGCACTGTCATAGTTTTAAAGTCACAATTTCCATAGATATTCAAGGGTAAAGTCAAGAGAACACAAGGGTGAAACATATCATTGTCCAAAGACATCAAGAGCCTCCAAAGGTAGCCTCTTGATCAAGCATTAAGCCTATAAAAGATAGTTTTCTCATGTTCAAGCATTTCTGCAAGAATGCTTTATAAATGGTCAACCATAGAACAAATGCAAAGTAAGAGGCCTGAGACTCATAAGGACATCCACAGCAAGTAAAGGATACAAAATGCCTAAGTTCACAAGGGGGATCCTGATCGTATAACAAGTTATTGTAAGGTGCCACCCATCAAAAGGCCCATGCATGAGGTCCTGAAGATAGTAGCACATAAGCACCACTGTACACTAATCCAAGAATCAATCAACAGAAAGACATAATGGAAAGCCTCCTTGATGACTACACACAAATATTAGAAGATAAAGTCAGGGAATAATTTCTCAGGTTTGATAGGACAACATCATTTCAATATAGCAAAGGCCAAAATAACAAAGAGCATTAGTGGAGTTACAGCTTGTTTTTAGCACAACAGGTGAATTTCCAGTGAGATATCTATGAAAAAATCACAAAAGGGATGTATCAACACCATGAAGTAAAACCACAACTCTTTTTCACTGCAACCAAGGGTCATGCTATTCCATCAAATAGACAAAGGGTTTTTCAGAGGACTTTGAAAGCATCCTTCTAAAGTTGAAAAAAGATGAAAAGGGTATCAGCATGAAGGACACAAAATTATCAAAAGGGTCAACATCCATCAAATGGTCAAGCAGAGGGGAAATAGTTTCAATATGAAAAGGTGGAAAAAAACCAAGCACAACCACCAGTTGCCAAGGTTTTTGAAGAAAGTGCCAACTCCAAAGGAGATGACAAGACCAAGAACACTGTCTTTTAAAAACACCACCTGCCAAAAGAAAAAAGAAGGTTAGCTAAAGAAAAAGGGCTCAAAATAACCTTACAAAAGTAGGTTTGTATTTTTAATTTTTTCAAAAGAGTATAAAGGCAACCCAAAAAACATCTCCTAGCTCCATTTGGTCATTTGCAACAAACAATCAAGGGTTTCCAAACTTTCCAAAAAATCCTAACATAGGTTCGGGCAGAAAAAACTTGTGTTGTGCTCCTGTAGAGTCGCACTGCACTCCTGAAGGCACTGCCTGTGCATTTTTCAACTGTGCATGCGCGCCTGTACCACGACGTTGCGCTCCTGTTGGTTTCCCAGAGGCACCCGACACTGTGTTCATAAATTTCATGGAGGCTCGTGTAGGAGTGGCACAACAATGCGTTCAGAGGATTGCACGCAGGCTCGTGCAGGAGTGGCACAATAGTGTACATGAGCCTGCACAAATTTCTATTCAAGGCCGCCCAAAGGTTGCACGAAGTTTCGTTCAAAGCTTCACGAATCACCATTCAAAAGTGACCCAACACCATTCGCTGCATGCCTGTAAATGGGTATATCGTGCAGCCTCTACCCGAGCTGCACAACTCTCTGTTCAAAGGTGCACTAAGGCCCGTGCAAAAGTTTCCCACCGTGCAGAAAGCTACATGAAGTCTCATGTAGGAATTTTCATGGCGTTCAGAAGGGTGCATGAAGTCTCATGCAGGAGTTTGCCCAACGTTCAGAAGCTGCACGCAGTCTCGTGCAGAGGCTGCCCACGTTCAGGAGCTGCACAGATTTGCGTTCAAGAGGCGCCCAACTTTCCCATGAGATATTTTGAACCAATTTCTTCAGCTATGAAGATAATTTGAGAGGTATTTAAGTTTTTCCCTCTAATTCCTGTTTTTCTAAGGGTATCATTATAAATAAGGTTGGAGTTTGAGCTTAGAAAAGGAAGTAGAACCCTAAAAAGAATATTTTTTCTCCACATTGCTGAACCATTGACATCACTGCAACCTCACCATATCCTTTACCCCTTTCCACATCATTCCACAAGTAATGTAAATTCTTTGTAAAGATCTTGGGGAAGGGATAAAAAAAAATGTTTGAAGAAGAGAATGTTGACAGTGGTGAGACAAACCAAAGGCCTAAAGGGCAAGAGAGCATGAGTGGGAAGCCAAATAGGTTTGAACCTATAAGCACTGAAGAGCTTGTATTCTCTCCTACTATATTTTCTTGTTTTCAAGAATCAGGATGCTATGGATTTTGTGAGAAAGTGCAAAAGATCCAGAGTCACCCTCAATTGACCGAGCTCTTTGCCCTAAAACTTCATAACCACCAAGTATACCTAGCTAGGGTAAATTTTGAGCTAAACACCAATGCCATCTCTAGGGCCACTGGAATACCTTGCATAGGAGAAAGGTGGTTCAAAAAAATGCATCTGGACCTAAGCTACTATCACCCATTCTTGAAACCAAGTTGTCAAGGTGATTGCAAAACCATGTTCCCCTTCTCTCATCTATTGGACAGATATGCTCTCCTAATGAAGATCATTATGAAATATTTCACTTGTGAGGGTAGGTTCTCTAGAGTCTACTCCTACCACATAAGACTCCTCATGCACTTCACCAAAACCAAGCTGATACATGTGCCCTACTACCTTTGTAAAAGTATTGAGAAAATGTCTTCCATCATGCAAAAGAGGCCTCCATCCCAAAAAATGTCAAGCCTTTTTCATCATTCCCTCATCAAAGTGATTGTCTCACACCAACTAGAACAACAAAGAATCCCACAGGAGGTTTTCATCACCCATGATGATTTCACAACTCCACAGCCCATCCCTCTGCAAAGTCTGCCATCATCATCTCAAATTACTCCTCACACACCTCCATCACCCTCCACTAACCTTGGTTCATCTTCTTCACATGAATAATTTCCTCAAATAGACCTTCCTCATTCACCTTCCCCTAAGAAATCAGAAAATGAAGAAATAAGTCAAGGAGAGGAAGATGGCCAAGAAGAAAGAAGTGAGGGAGAGGATGATGAAAATGAAGAAAGTAGCGAGGGAGAGGATGATGAAAATGAAGAAAGTAGTAAAGGAAAAGAGGAAGAAGAAAACGAGAGATCAAGAAGTCGGCCCAATGATGAGAAAAAAGGCCAAAAAAGTGGGTCTTACTTATGATTAAAGGATGACTCCAAGGACAAGGAAGAACACAACTATCAAGAGAGAAGAAAACATTGAGCTACAAAAAGACCAAAACGGTGGACTGGTGAGTCAAAAAAACAAATGACAGTTAAGAAGAAGAAGTAAGCAATGAAGAAGATGACACTGAAAATGCAAAGGACAGTGGAGAGGAGGCATATGAAAGTAGCAAAGAGGACAAAGAAGACAATGACCAAGATGGAAAAGGCAGCCAAGAAGCAAAGTTTGAAAGTGATTTCAGTGAGAAAAACAATGAAGATCATGAGCCAAATAATGAAGATGATAAACCGGACAATGAAGAAGAAACCAGCCTAGAGAACTCACCTAGTGAAGAAGAAAATGACCATCATAGTAAGGGAAAGACTAATGAGAATGCCCAAGACAATGACCCTACAAAGAGTGCAAACAGTGATACAAAGGCTGAGTTAGACAGTGAATACAGTGGGTCAAAAGATGAAGGAGAGGATAGTCATGGAGATGAAGATATACCAATCAATGATAAAGACACCTCTAGCATTGAAAAAACAGAGGATGACAGTCCTAAAGGTCTTGACAGTGATGATGGCATAAGAGATAATGAGAATGCTTATCAAAAGGGTAGTCAAGAGCAATGTGAGAGAAATGCACACACAAAGATCATCCATAAGGAAAAAAGTAGTCCTAAGGTAACTAATGATCAAGGTTTGCAAGTGGAACTTATTGTACCTTTCCCCATTACCTATCAAAGAGGAGAGAGGCATGTGTTTGCTGCCTCCAAAGGGCAAGGGGCCATGCCATCCTCCTCAACTCAAATTATTGACAAAGGTAAACAACAAGTGAAAGAGGAAGAAGACAATCATGAAGAGGAGAGAGAATTTGAGCTCATTCACATAGACATCGATGAGGAAAATGAAACAAGAATTGAAAACTCCCTTCTACAAGACAGGAATGCACAGATAAGGGATTTTGAAGTTGAATTAGAGAGAGATAAGGATGTCATTCACTTCTTGCAGATGCAGGACAAACAAATGAGTGGCCAGTAGGCCATCTATGAAGCAAGGGTGTTCAAATACCGAAAAGAGGCTCAAAGAGCACAGGTGAAGTTGGAGGAGTACATGGGCACCTATGAATAAAGTGAGGATGAGGAGGGTCAATCTAGAAGAAGGCCTAGAAATATGGGTCTAAGAAAGGCTTTGGCACGAGAGAGGGAGCGAGAATCAGCCCAAGCACAAAAATTTCCCCTCAATTAACTCCTTGCCATGAAAATTGAGCGTAACAGAGAAACATGGCTTGAAAGGGCCAACATAGATCTTGAGACCAAACTGGAGAAAGCCAACAAAGATTTGAACTTGCAAAGAAGAATGATTGAGCACTATAAACTAAGAAACCACTTTGCAAGGAAAAAACTCAAAACTGCCCAAAATGAGGGCCCAAAACCAAAAGATGAAAAACACCAAGCTACGCTTAGTATTTTGGCCCAAGCTTCTCTACAGGTCTCCAGGGACCCATGACGCACCTACCTACGAAATTTTAGAGAAATTGAACAACTTTTTGTTTTTTGCAAATTTTGAGGCTAGGAGTGCAGCACACCCTATGTTGCGCTTTTTGCCAAGGAATCTTCAGGAGGAGAGGTTTAAATTTTTTGATTCCCCATCAATAGAGGAGTATTCTCACCAAATTTCAGCGCAATTGGAGTTGTTTTGACCCCCCAAAAGGGTAAAAAACATTCAACTTTTCACCTTTCTGCCCAATTTTCTGAGCATGTGCTGCACTCCTGGCAGTTTTGGAATTTTAAATTTTTGTGAAACATTCATTGGTAATATTGAAGAATTGAAGGTAGATCTGGAAATTAGACTTCAAGGGCTTTCCAACGAGCCATCTCGGAGCCTTTTCCAACATCAGGAAGGCCTCCAAAACACTACTGCAAAAAGGCGTATTTTTGAGCTGCGCTCTTGGCATAATTTCAATTTTTGACACAGTGCGATGCGGGGTCTGAGTATTTGGGCGGAGATTTTTCGTTTGGCAGTTTTCACATGTCTTTTGAAATATTTTAAGGATGGAAAATTATCTTGGTTAAAAAATTGGTGGATCTCACTAGTCCCTAATATGCAAACTATAAAATGTTTATTGATGTATTTAAATTATTCAAATTTATAATGATTTAATATATATTCTCTATATCGTGTTGGTGATTTTTAACATTAAAGTACTTTTATATTATAAAATTTGGGCGAATCATTTTTATAAAAAAATGAAAACTGGAAAATATTTTTTGAAAAATCATGTAAAGTGTAGCTACCCGAATATTAGCCCTAAAGTTTTCACATGCTTTTCAGGGCATAAAAGTAAATATAATTGCTATTTCTAGCCAGAAAATATATTAGTTAGATATTTTTGTGCTTTGGGCCTTGCAAGGCCTCAAGGACAACTTAGGATATTTCTTGTTGGCCAATAGGCTTCTATATGCTCTAGTTGGCTATCCTCTTCCTTGCTTATTATATAAAGCATGAGGATTCATTGTAACTAGTTAGGAACTTGATGTTTTTAAGAGAAATACATGGTTTTTGGAAGTTGAAGAACAATTTAGTGTTGTGGATCTTGTGGATGGATTGCCTTGATTGATGGTTATGAAGGCTTGCTTGTAGGATCCCTGAGTTTAGTTAATGGTGATGTATCTCTCATATGTTCATGTTTTTTCTTATTTTCCATATGTCCATCTTTCTATTTTGGAGTAGCTCAAAAGAGTATAGGATGAGAAATTTTGTTTGAGGCACCTCAGTCCTCCTGTTAGCTATTGTTTTCATGTTTTCTTCTGCTGGGTTAGCTTAAAGAATTCTTCATTGCTCCTTAGGCCCACCTAAGCTTGTCTATTTCATTATTGGATTAACATGATAGTTTATGAACATGATTAATGGTAAGCCCTGCTTGTTTTATGCTATCTAGACTCTGTCTTGAAATCTCTCTTTGATGTATTAATTGTTAGGTTAAGTCCAAGAGATCTTGTTTTGATCTTTACCTTTGAATATGCTTATCAGTTTGCCTCAAAGTTCTCTATAGTTTGATGAATGATTTTTAGGCATTCCCTCTTCATTTATTGATGCTATCTGTCTCTTATATGTTTTCAAATATTGAAGGTTGCATCATTGAAGTTAGATAAGTTGCCTTGCTTGCATGTTATATTGGATTGTTTATCTTGAATGTCTGTTTGTTTAAAATTATTGTCACTGAGTAAATGGTGTGCCCTATCTCATGATTAGTATATTTTGCTTATCAATATTGAAGACCTCCCTATTTATAGGTATTTGAAAAAGGGTTCTTAATTTCCCTTTGCCCTACCTTGGCTCCCAAACTTATTGTCCATTTCACCTCACACATAAACTTAAAAGATTTATTAACTACACTAGATTTTCCCTGTGATGTACCCCAACTCGCTACCAAGATATCAATGACTTGATAGACTCCATTGCCCAATTTATTTGATAACCTCTCACTCCACCTATTCTACTTGATCATCTTACCCCAACCCAAAACAAACAAACAAACCGACACTTAACAACTAGCCTAAAATCAATCACCCAAAGCGAACAAGCTCACATCCTTCACGCATAAGAGAGAGCCCTCTCTGAGTCTAGAAAGGCTAGGTCCTAGGACTCCAAAGACTGGTATGATGTTACCCTGTCATTTGGTTTACCAATCTGCCAAATCACGGGACACTGACACAGTTGTATAGAGATATTAGTATAATTGAGCCCATGGCTGGGTGGAAAATTACTCACCCTTTACTAGCTACACGCAAATTCAAATTAATGTTGTATGCTTCCCTTTGTTTTATTATGTTTTTTTTTAAACGAATGCTCCTATATATGGTTGAATACTACTTTGTAAGGCTAAATGATCCTCTATATGACTAAATGCATCTCTATGTGGTTGAATTATCCTCTATATAGTTTAATTCTTGAAATTAGAGTGAGGAATGAATAAGATGTTGACTTTAAGAGGATTCCCTCATTTCTCATTGAGAATGATGCAAAAGAAATTGGGTTGTATAAACCTATTAGATTACCCTCACCATATTCAAGTTACATTTTGCCCATTCGAAATTATTATTGCTAATATTACATTATAGTTTCATAATATAGTATTGTAGAGACTCTCATTAGAATTTTTCATTCCAGTACCCTTCATTTCTCCAAGCTCTGGTCATCCATCATTCATCCTCTACCTGTATTACTGATTAGTCTGTTTTTACAATAATGACTCCTCAAGACTCCTTATTTAGAAATATAATATTATTATAGTATATTACGTTTTAAAATATAATAGTATAAAATTTTGTGGATTTTACATTAGGTATTTGCTATCAACTCATTCCATTCAAAGGCCCCGTAATTTCTCCCAATCATTAAGCCTTGCACGACTTTCAAGTGTCATGCAAGCAGACTCTACTTGTCAAACTACTTAATAAAGGGTGTGTGCAATCCTTTCTCTCCATATAATTATAAAATTTTGATTCATGCATTGCATTATAATTAAATTTTTAATATAATATAAGTATTAGAGAGTTTTTTCTATTGGTAAATTATATGTGCACTCATAAATAGAATTTTTAGTCTAAACTAAAGACTTACTCTTTCCAACATTTCCATAGCATCTTTTGACATTTTTTCATCAAAGATGAATATTGTAGCCTTGATCCTTGATTCCAAGGAATATATAGACTTCATTTCCCCTTAAGACCTTCTAAAAAATGACTTTTTTGGCTTACATATGCATTTTTTTCTCTACCAACTCACATAGATATTTTTTTTGCACTCTGAAAATATGTGTACATATCTGCTTCCTTCTTCAACAGAATGTGTATTCCTTCAAAATGCACACAATTGTGTACTTTTTTTTAGGGGTAGTGGGGAATGGAGGGTCGGTTCTCAGCTTGTCTCAATTATTCACCTTTTAAAGCTAGTTGAAAACTACCCCAACAAAATTCTAAGTGTATTTAAGCAAGCCTAAGGAGTAAATACAAGAAAGCACCCTCTTGCAAATAGTTTGATGTTAAGATATGCAAATAAGATTTTATTCTTTATCTTTTAAGGAGAATTTTCTGTAGAAAACCTTTTTTTCCTAAGCCAAAATCCCCTTTACTCTCATTTTGAGGATAGATACACATTCTATTTCTATAATTTAAGTGTTAAGAGAGTTTTATTAAGAATAATCCTTCAATGGCTTAGAACAAGTGACATGTATAGTGGTTTTGAGCGGTGCCAAAAATGAAGGTTGGTGACTTCCTTCTATGTATATGATTCTTTTTATATTCCATATATAACTCATCCTTCACTTATCCAATCTAATATTTTAATGTATTTAATATTTTAGTTCCATTAATAAATTTGTTTCATATTTTTATGATTTTACTTCTTTTATTTGCAACCTTATCTATGATGTTGTGTGATAACCATTGAAGCTCTAGAATAAACATTTATGAGAAATATCTTCAAGTAAAATATACATCAACCTTTTGTTTCTAGGTTCCCCTCTTATAAGCACATTAGGTAGTTATATAACTAAAGAAAACACGTCACAGACTGGAAGAATATGTTATATTTAACTTTTGTTCTATGTAATATTTCAACCTTCGATTATTTGGGGACTTTCCCTTCAACGCGCATAAAACAATTTGCTACAATTTTCACTAGAGGCAGAAATTCCTACAATTATTACCAACCACATGAGCTTCCTACTCCAAAATTCACATACTTGCCAATTATTTACATAACCTTATTTAGATTCCAGGATAAGTAAAATATTACATTATTTTACTAGTTGAAATATGAAAATTTCCATTAAAACAAAATGTCACTTTTCATGAAAGGAAAATAACTACTCTCCTGAGAATTTAGAGATAGGGAGCAATAACCCTACAAATTTAGGGTGAACACAAGAATCCCAAAAAATTTGGGAATTGTTGGACTTTCCTAAAATTGAAGTTAAACATATTCACAAATTGAAATGCCACTCTTGCATAAACATACGATTTAAATACTGTTATTTAAATGAAATTCTTCATGAATATATATTTTTTCCATGCCAATATGAAATCATTTTAAAACTAGTAAACCTGTAATAATAATAAATTTGAGTTTGATTTTCCCTTTTTTTCTATATCTTTTATCTAGAAACCCCAAATACTACCCTTCCATGGGTTATCACGAGACCACGGAGTAATATCAAGATTCTTACTTGGTTAATATTATACAAGAAAGGTTGGAAGATATAATTCATGAAAGATGGATGGAGCTCTGGAAACCCTTATGACGACTAGGATTTTCCCTAGCCAACCGATATATGCTTTGATTTGGTGAATATTTTGTAGATATCTTATGGAATTCATTCAATGGAAAATCCCATGATTTAGAGAAAAAATTAAATGTCCCTTAGAGACATGGTTGTTGGTAAAGAAAGCTCTTTTTTTTTGTATAGTTCCATGTTGAAATATGGTTCTAGTCTTTTGATGGCTCAGAGGTTCCTTCTCTGTTCCTTTGGATGAGGAAGCTTTCAGTTGTGAAAAATATTTTTATGGAGCAAGGTTTGGTTTATAGGTTTAATGAGTTTTGTTCACGGTTGATAAATCTACACAAATGGATCATTGAGACATGAAAACCTCTTTGATGGATGAATTGAATATTTACCCTATAGCCTAGGGGTTTTTTGTTGTGTCTTTTTACAATATTAAGGGCAAGAAGTCTATTTTTGAAGCCATGTTGTGATTTGGGGGTAGTGTCAGTCTCTTCATGCAGCCCAATACACCCACTCAATCCAATAATGGCATCAATATTCACAGCTCCTATTTGGGTAAGGCTTCTGAAACTTATCCTACATCTTTAGAATGTTATATCACTATCTTGTATTGGGAATGTGTTGGGAAATTTTTATTAAGGTAGCCTTGAAACTAAAAAATATTATAAGACTCCTTGTGCCACAATACATGTGGAGACGGACTTCAACAAAAATTTTACCATTAAGACTCATTTGATAGCTCCAAACTATGTTTGGGCCCAAAATGTCAACTATGAAAAACTTTAATTCCAATGTAGAGCATGTAATTATGAAAATGGGCATGTAATTAAAAATTTACCCTAGTGTTCATAGAAAAATAAAGATCTGAAAAAGAGCCAAAGGCCCAAATGGTATGAAGGAGCTCGAGAAATTAATACAAAATATACAAAGAGCAAGAGTCTTAGGATAAAAAATAATCAGAAGATAAGCAAGAAACTGATACTCCCAAAGAAAATACAATAGAAGCAACAAAAATCAAACAGGAAAAATTGCATGCGAGTGAGGCTCTTTTAGACTTATTGAAAGTGGAAGAGTATAAAACCATCGTGGAACACAGATCCTCTTTAGAATCCATAAGGATTTTTGCTGGAAAATCATCTTCTTAGGAAGATGAGGAGGATGAGGAAGAATTGAAAAGTAGCAATGTTCACTTTCCAAAGAATGATCCGCCAAAATTATCAAAAAACAAGGGTTGGAAATAATTTATATAAAAAGGGAAAAAAAATAACCAAGGAAAACAAGAACTAAGACTAAATCAAAACAAAAGTAGTGAATAATGGAATGTAAATGTGTCTATATATTTGGAATTGTTTGGAATTTTTTTATTTGGAATGGTACTAAAATTTTTGTGTCATGGGGAACTAGCTTGAGAGTTTGGATTAAGCGTTTGTGCTCAATCTCAAAATTTCAAGGAATATTGGAATATGTAAATGTTTTGGCCTTGTAACCATATTATTTTTTAATAATACAAATACCGACCTCTTTCTTTGAAAAAACAATAATGAATTTGAATTTGGGAAGGTAACCTAATAGGATTATACAACCAAAATACTTTTTCCTATTTCTCAATGAATAAGGAGGGAAGCCTCTTAAATACATCATCAATTGTCGGGCCTTGGCCTTGATTCTATCAAAAGCAGCTCCTCTTGTTAGGGCTTGACACATACTTACCATTCAACAGCTTACCATTCAACATATAAGTATATGATAAACTTTGTATTCATAAACAAATGAGCAATGATGACTCAGAAATGCCACTAAATGAATGAAAAAACCATTGTTCTATAGGGATGTGTCCCTTAGGGTGGGAGGGGGCACCTCCATGTTTCCCATATTTCGAAGGTGTCTCTTTCTTGTAAGATTCTCCAAGAAACATTTTTCCACATATCTCTTTTGGGAAATGCGGTGAAACATAGAGGGAAATGCATTTTCCCAAACGGGGTTTTTTTTTTTTTTTTGGGACGATTAAAGAAACATTTCTCTACATATCTCTGTGGGAAATGTAGATGGAAAATTTCCCTAATGTGAAGGATGCATTTTCCAAAAGGACGATTTTTAAGCTTTTCCCTATTAAAAAAATGCACTTTTGGATGTCTCTTAGAAAAAATGAGTTGCCAATTTTTATGGTGTCCTAAATGCTTTTACTTGCGTGTTGGACCATCCCTATACGTGCAACCAAGACTATGATTCCTTGTATTCCTTCTCCAAGTGACTCTTTATTCATGTTGTGTTCACTCTTTCAATGCCATTGCAACCCTTGCCTAGTCCAATATACCATCATTTCGACACAAGTTGTTGATCCACATTGTACTTTTGACTAATCAATGCTCATTAAATTGTACTTGTCAATTTTGGATTTTTGGCCATGTTATTAGAACTCCATTGTCAAGGTTCCTAGTGTAGTCAATGTTCTTTATCCACGTTGTGTTCACACTTTCAAATGCAAGTGCAACCCACACAAAATCCAATATACATCATTTCGACATGAGTAGTTGATCCACATGGTAATTTTGACTAATCAATACTCATTAAATTGTGCTTTGTCAATTTTGGATCTTTGCTGATGTTATTAGAACGCCATTGTCGAGGTTCTTAGTTTGCTTGATGTTCAAGGTGATCAAAGGTTATAGAGCTTTTGCCACTTTTAGTGGTATGTAGAAGTAATTGATTAATTTATAGTAATAAAAGTTTGTTCCAATTATATATTGTGCGAGCTTTTAAAAGCCAAAAAAATATCTATCACTTTTTGGATAATATCATTGGATTGTTTACATATATAATCACAAAATATAGCAATAATTGAGACAAAAAACTATATATGGAAGGCAAAAACCCCCACAAAATTATTATTCGTATACTCTTGCTATTTTAGCACTTGTGGAATAAGTTGGAGAGCCTCCTTGGAGGGCTTGTCTTCTAGAGACTGAGCAGGTTCATGGAATATGTTGGGGTTCCCATGTTTTGGCAGATTTGGCAATACCAAAAGATGAGACAACATCAAACCACTTTGGGGCCCTAGGATCTAGCCCTCCTGGACCCGGAGAGGGATCTCTCCAAATAGAGCAAGAATGATATATCTTTGAAAGCTCAAAATGAGATATTAGGCTAGGTATGAAGCACAGATGGGGGGTTTAAATGATTTGGTTGGTTGGTTGTTGTTCGGTTGTTATTTGTTGCTTGTTAGAGGATTCGATTTAGTATTAGAACAGTCTTGGGAGGGAGTTACAGAGTAGCTTGTATGTAATAGGCTGGGAGGAGAATTCTGGACTGTATTAGCCATTGAGCTTATTGTACATGACTGGTTTTGCATCAATTAATCAAAGCACATTTCACAGGATCCTGGTCTATTACTATTGGTGATGTTTTCTCACTCTGTTATTACATTTTCATATTGTTTCATGTTCTTCTGACTGGCATCTGAACGCATGACATAAGATTTACCCTTGTTAGGTACCTTATGTCCCAGCTCTCCCAGTCTTTAATGTTTCCTGCTCTATGTGCTATCTAAGAATTGTTTTTAGTTGATTTAACCAGCGCAGTGGATGTTATTTCCTGCTGGCTGATGTATGAATTGGTTGAATCAGTGCTTAGATGTTCTTGCTGGGTTTAAGCTGGAAGGTTTGGGAACACTGGGGATGAGTGTTAGCCCTGTCCACTAGGGTCCTTGCACGACCAGCTTACCTTTCTAAGATCCCTTTGTTCATCTTATCTTTGTTTTCCCTTGGAGTTGCTAAAGCAGACCTGGAGTTAAATGACCTCTGGTCTGATCTATAAGCAGCCCCTTTGTCTCTTTGAGAGCTGCCTTAGAGTATGTCCAAGCAGGTCTGGAGTTAAATGACCTCTGACCTGATCTATAGACAAAAATCTGGTTGTCTTTCCTTCTTTCACCTTCTCTCCTTAATGTTCCATCCCATCATCTATCTAAAAATATCCTTTAGTATAGATGACTTGCCCTCTGAAAGCCTTGGCTAGTTGTTGCAAGTAATTCTCCTTTCATGACTCCATATCCCAATGGATGGCACTTTCCTAATATGTACTCTTTCTTTAAGCTTCCTGAAGGCCTTAGTTTCTTTCCTCTCATCACTTTCTCAGTCCATAAGTCCATGATCCATGACCAACCCGACAACTAACCAACCAAATCATAATAAAACCCCTTTGTGCTTCATACCTAGCCTAATATCTCATTTTGATCTTTCAAAGATATATCATTCTTTTCTCTATTTGGAAGATCACTCACGGATCGAGAGGGCTAGATCCTAGGGCCCAAAAGTGGTTGATGTTGTCTCATATTTTGGTCTTGCGATACGCTGGCTGTGGGAACCCCAATAGTATATATGGCCACAAGAGAACCAATCCAACTTGTTGTAGACTTGTTTGATACCTTGCAAAATGTGAGCCAAATGAGGGGCCACTATGTTGACTTTTTTGCAGACTCAATCCACAACAAGTTTTGAATCCCCCAAAATATTTAGTTTTTTGACATATTTTTTGTTGACCACATTGACAAGAGCCTAGAGAGTTGAAAATTCAACTCTCATGTTTGTGCCCATACTTGGAGCATATTTGATATGCAAAAAATGAGCAAGTTTTGCATATTTCTTTCCACAATGATTTTATTTCATTGCTTTGATCTTTGTTATTTTTTTAGTTAGTTGTTTGTACGAATAATAGATGCGTAATATAGCCCATTAATATTTGTTTGGATTGTCTCTTTGTTATTGCTTAACATGTTAACGTGGATTACACTTTGTCAAATGACATTTACATGATACATGTTCATTTCAGCATACCACTAAAATGTTTTTGAACACTAATCATCTAAGCTCTCTATACTTAAGTATGAATGAAATTTTATATATTTTAGCACATCTTAAGAAGTCTTATCTTTAATAACTTGAGTTATGCTTTGTTTAATTGTTATTGGGTAATTTGGGTGAATCTTAGAGTAGTGTTCCTTAGTTCTATAGAAGGATTCACTTAGGGCCATTTTCAGTCTTCTCAAATGGGTCCTTGTGTGTCTAAATTTATTTGATACAAGTTGATGATCAAAATTTTCTTTGAAAATTTTATTGATACTTGTTTTCCAATTGTCTTTAGCTTTTAATGATGATTGATAGGTTTTCAAAGAAATAATTTGTTGAGTCCTTTCCTTGCACATCTACTTATGTGTGGAAATTTTGCTAATTTATTTCTTTCAAAATGAGTTATGTTTGTTGTGCATGGCTTTGTACTTTGTATGACCATACACATCCTTTCAAATGTCGGTGTGGGATATTTTATGGTTCGTTGCCCATAAACAACCCACCTTAACCTTACACCAAGGTCCTCTGATCTATTTTAGTGATGGATCATGGTGTGTTCAAGTGTCTCCTTTAGATTCTCTTGCCTTAGTATAGATGCAAAAGTGTGGTTTTCCACTTGATGTGTATTGCCTTTGTAGGTACCCTTTTTGGATTTGTCCTTAATTGCATGTTTGGCTACAATAGATGTTTTGGCCAATTCATTTGGGTCTCTTTGTTAATTTAGATACATTATGGTATATGTGCACTGATTGGGGTCTTTGTTAGTCATGGAGCCTCTCTTGGTTCTTGATTTTGATTTGATGCTCATTTAGGTGTTTATTTAGTCAAACTTTACCTTAACTTAAGTGGTTTTTCCATGTGTATCAATTTGTTATTTTACTTAATTGTTAGTTCAAAATTTAGTGCCCTAGTGCAAAGCCTCTCTGGTATGACCCAAATGTCGCAAGGCTAAGACTAGTGTCGGGCTAGCGATAGATAAGGTGGCACTATCGACGGTTGTTTCCGTCACTGGCATGGCCCAACCGTCACAAATTTGAATCATATAAGGCACTATTTCCAAAGATTCACTTCACTCAGGTATAACCAGATTCATTAGCAGTTTGTATGCATAAACCTATAGCAAGATTCATTAGCATTTTGTATAGAAAAAAATATAGCCAGATTTATTAGCATTCTGATACGTAAGCATACTTTCCAGGTAACCTAACCAAACTATAGTAAACCAAAATGATAGGCAACATTTGGGACATAACAATCCTTCTCTTCAAAAGAAAAAATAAGAGAAGATAAGAGATCAATTGTAGATTAATATGCTCACCTGTGTGAAAGGCTTCGGGACATCCATCACAAAGGATAAGGTCACCTCCATACAAAAACTCTGAACAAAAATCATCATTATCACTTGGATCAAGTAGCTTTCTCTCACATGACTTTTTTTGGCTTGTAAGTGAAAGCACTACCTCATGTAGTTAATGCCCATCCATAAGATAGATGCATTCATAACTATTCAACAATGGGCAATGCAACCATAAGCTAAAAACACTGCTGGTTTAGATATAGTCTTGACAAAAAGAAAAGGGACAAAAAGCAAAACAACATCACAAAGGTACTTACAAAGTTTGACTCTTTCCTCATCCAGCATGTACTTAAGAATCTGAACAACACACCTAATAAATGTAAAACAACATAAATAGTGAAAACAAAAATACTGAGCATGTGACCCTTTGAAATTTAATAAAAATGATCTAAAAATGTAATAATATCTTTCCAAGGTTGTTGTATCTCGTTTCAGATACTCATATTTCCATGTCATCATCATGTTAGGTGACTTAGGATATTGTGCTTCTTCCTGGAAGACTACCTAACATAAGGGCCTGGGTAACCTCATCTGGCTGCTTATGTGGGTTCTGGAACAACAACATTGCCAGGGTATCTTGGACATAGGACTAGCTGCCTGAGGCCTCATGGTGGATCTCACTACAAAGGAGGAACTGATTATTTGGGTGGAGACTAGTTCAAGAAGTGGCCAAAGAGAATTTACAACAAATTTCCAAGGGAGAGACATGTTTGAAATTCAATAGATATTTATAAATTCCAAATTCAATTATCAAGCCTTTTGATATTCATAGTTCCATCAAAACGTTGATTTCTAACATCATCTCTACTTTAATTAGACATTGTTGGATGAAAGAGGAGTTTTCTAGCATTGATTCTAAAGTAATAGGGTTGGTTCCTCCACATAGAAGGAATTTTGGCACTACCAAGTTCGGTTACTACTTCAGAGATTTACAACGTGTTGTTGCAGGGACATGAAATCCATCATCTAGTTGAGCACTTTTGTACTCTCCTTGATTCTAAGTTAGAGATCCTACAAACCATCTAATATGGTTAGCCTCCTTTCAGGTAATGATTGGATTCCTTTACCCTCTCTTCTACCATTTGTCATGTATATACATCTTATCTTTGAGCCCTCCTCTCTCTTCTCCTTTTTCCTTGTACTTTCTTCTAGTGCAGACCATCAACTAAGTGCATTGGTGACTTTTCTTCAAGAATTTGAGTGATATGATTAGGACTATTTTACAAGGAACTTGAACCTCTGAGATACTAATGGTTTGGACTTTAATGTGCATGTGGTCTGTAAACTTATGACTTTTCTATTCAACTTTAAAGTGCTTTCAACTCATGTCTTAAATTTGTTTAGCTAAAGATTGCAGATTATTATAATAAAAGTATATTATTATAATTTAGTATTATACTTTATTATAATAAAGGTGGTTATTATATTATTTATTATGTTTTAAATTAAATTTTTTGGGCTAAGATTGCAGATTGGTTATTATATTATTTATTATACTTTGGTTTCATGTGAAGGAATAATTGATGACTGACAAGCCTTTGAGTGAGTTTCCTCACTTCCCTCTTCAACTGTATTAATAAATTTTTCATCTTGTTTTAAATCAATACAGGAAACTAGGTGAACCTCTTCTGGAACTATAACTTAAAATAGGTGTCCTCTCTTTAGGCACACCAACAATTATCTTATCAATATCCCTATGGAACTGCATATCTAGCAAATGGTCGACTTCATCAAAGTACGATAACTTTCACACCTATTAAACGACTTGAGACAACTCAGGTATTCTCTATATGGTCCCAAAGCCTTCCAGGAGTGGCCACTAATATTTGGCAAGGATTTGTTTGTAGCCATTTTTGTTCTCTTGGTAATTTAGTGCCCACACTAACTACTTGTACACCAATATTTGCGTGGAATTTAAACTAAACATTGGCCTCGAAAACAACTTGACTTGAAAGTTCCCTAGTGGGACAAATGAAAAGAACAATAATAGGAAGCCTTTTATGATCTTGGAGGAATGGTGACTTCACTATCACCTCAATAGAAGGAAACATAAATGCTACTATCTTGCTAGTGCAATTTTTAGCCTTGGCCAACACATCCTTGCCTTTGAGAATAGGTGTAAGAGTTGCTTCTTGCACAATGGTCATACACTCATATCCCACTGTTTTGGTTGCCTTGAGTGTCAATGGTGAGATATTGTGTTGGTCAAATATTGACTGGCTCAAATAATTAACATCCCCAATAACCTTCACACTACTTGTTTTTGGATATGATTTTTCAATAGGACTCAACATTGGCTGCTTGTGACCCATAGGCTTCACTAAATCAAATTAATCATCTTCATCTTCATATTTAGACTCATCTTCATCATCATTGATATTTAATTCTTGGATACCAGAGGATTTAGAGCCTCTTTTGTTAAACATGTCACCTTCTCCTTGGTTTCCTCTTGCAGAGACCCCGTTACCTCTAGAAGTTATAGATAATCCATCATTATCAATATTTATACCACGCTTAATCCAACCAAACATAGACGTATCTCGCTTATTAAACTAGTTAACCATATCCAATTCCTCTTCAAACAGACATTTGAATTGGGCCTGCCTTCTATTACTACTTATTTTGTTAAAATCCTTTGTTTTAGGGAAGTTTTGTGGAGAAGAGGTTTCGTTCTCCCAGTCATCTTCAAATCTGTAACATTCATGACTTCTTGCATGACTCTCACTCTTTCGAGATTGCATAATCTCAGTTATATGTATAGAGGTGAACCACATAATGTTTCTACTATCCTTTGGGGTTGCAGGGTCATGGATTCTGCAATATTTAGTACCACATTCTTGTCATTTGTTGAAAGGACAATTCTGTGGTTTTCAATCCCTTTGTATAAGATTGTTTTCACATAGAAATTTTAGTCCAACAACTAGTTGGATCATTATTTGTCTCACAATATATTTTGAAAACCTTCCATAGTGTTGAATATATGCAACTAAATCACCACTAAACATAAAATTTGTTACTATGCACAAATATGGTGGCCTTTTGCAAGCACCAATAAATTGGACTATATTTTTATGCCATAATTTCCTCGAAATGAACACCTATTGGATCGTTGAAAAATGTGTTGCAGTACACAATGAAGTTGTTGTGACTGAATAGGCTTTTTTGGTTAACATTTCATAAGATGCTTTGAACAAGTACTACTTCCTATTTCTTGCAGTGCTGTTGCAACCATTGCCTTGTACATATATGGTTGGATTCCCACCATAGAAGAATCAAATATATCTAGCATATGTATACAAGGGTCCAAGCCTAGCCTTTGAAATTTCAAGCCCTAAAGATGTTTCTATTTAAGAATCACACAAACAATGTCAAAATGCTTCTCACGAGAAGCAATAATTGCTTACTAACAAATATTTGAGTCCATTTCCGCAATGCCCTCTTCAACTATATTAATAAACTTGTCATCCTATTTTAAAGCAATGCGAGAAACTTTGTGAACCTCTTTTGAAACTGTAGCTTAAAATAGGTGTCTACCTCTCTTATCAATATACCTATGGAACCCCATATCTAGAAAATGGTCGACTTCAACAAAGTACTAGCACTTTCACACCCATTAAACAACTTGAGAAAATTGGGGTATTATTTATATGGTCCCAAAGCCTTCCAACGGTGGCAACTAATATTTGGCAAGGATTTTTTTATAGCCATTTATGTTCTCTTGGTAATTTAGTGCCCCCACTAACTACTTGTACACCAATATTTGCATGGAATATAAACAAAACACTGGCATCAACAACAACTTGACTTGCAAGTTCCCTAGTGGGACAAATGAAAAGAACAAGAATAAATTACCTTTAATGATCTTGGAGGAATGGTGACTTTACTATCACCTAAATAGCAGGAAAAATAAATGCTACTGTCTTGCCAGTGCAAGTTTTAGCCTTGGCCAACACATCTTTTCTTTGAGAATAGATGGAAAAGTTTCTTCTTTCATAATGGTAATACATTCATATCCCACTAAGTTGGTTTCCTTGAGTGTCAATGGTGAGATATTGTGCTGGTCAAATCTTGATTAGCTTAAATAATTAGCATCCCTAGTATCCTTCACACTACTTGTTTTTGGATCTTCTTTTTCAACAAGACTCAACATTGGTTGCATGTGCCCCAAAAGCTTCACTGAATCAAATTCACCATCTTCATATTCATATTTAGACTAATATTTGTTATCACTGATCTTTAGTGCTTGGATACCAGAGGATTTAGAGCCTCTTTTGTTTAGCAAGTCACCTTCTCCTTGGTTGCCTCTTGCAGAGACCCCATTATCTCTAGATGTTCTAGAGAGTCCATCATTATGATTATTTCTACCATGCTTCATCCAAACAAACATAGATATACCCTACTTATTAAACTAGTTATCCATACCTAGTTCTACTTCAATCAGACATTTGAATTGGGTTTGCATTCGATTACTTGGGTTTACTTAATGAAATCCAATGACGAAGTATTTACCAAATTTCAGGAAGTCAAAGTTGAAGTAGAGAACCTTACAGAAAGGAGAATCAAGATATTAAGGTATGATAATGGAGGAGAATACACATCCAAGGAAATGATAGCCTTCTGCAAGGAATCTAGGATTAAGAGGGAGCCGATAGTCCCATAAAATCTTGAACAAAATGGAGTTGCACTACGGAAGAATCAGTGCATTGAAGAAAGTGTAAATTTATGTTACATAATTAAAATTCTACTATAGAAAGGGAAACTAAGATGCAGGGCTCTCTCACTCACTCAACTTGACCTTTTATTCGAATCAATTATCAAAATGCTTTAGTTGTCTTTAGTAGTGGGTGATAGAAATAATTTCAATCAACAAATTTTGAATTCCAGATTATTATAGCTTTGGCCTTATACTAGTGAGACACACTTAGCCTTGAAATTTTCTATCATGTATAAGAGCTTTGGTTAATCTGGAATGTTTGGAAATTTAAATTCTTAACATATTATTTTGGGGAGAAACCTTGAGACTTTGTTCCTTGGCTCAAGATTAACATCATTAATTTCTAGCCACCCTAGTCAGCCATACATTAAATACGTTGAATATGTCGTAACTAGGTGAACTCCAACAACTGTGTCATTTCTAATAATGGAGGGCCACATTGCATATCAACACCAATACTATTTATCTAAAGTAAACATTAGAGCTCTAGTTGCAATTATTCCTAGTAAACATAAGAAACAAGTGTCACAACTCATTCCTTGGCATGTAGATATTACTCAAGCTTGAGGGCATCTTTCCACTACAAGGTTTTGAGCTACCACCTAGCAAATCCACTTCTTGTTTTGTTGTCAGTATTTTGTGAATTTATATCAATGGTGCCCTTTTATTCCTTGTAGTTTGAAATGGTTTATGTTTATTTATCGAGTAAGTCAATGTTCATGCTAGGGGAAATAATTTTAATTATTTTTGACCATTTATTTTCAATGATGTTGTGCTAGCATGGGGATATGCAGCATACCGCTTCACAAAAAAACTATGGTTATATTTAAGGTCCTCTTATCACTATTTTACTAGCAGTTAAATAATAAAAATGCATACTCTCAAATTTGAAGACATCATCTGAATATCTTTATTCTTCTTGAACCCAAATTATTCCTATGTTGGCTACATGAGAAAGATGAGATTGATAACCAAGAAGAAGGGGAAGGATAAATACCTCGAGTAAAGAGATGGTTAATGTTGAAAACTCAGTTGATGTAGCAACTAATTCCTCCAATACCTACTGCGATTGTTCATGGAAACGAAAGTGTGGAATATGAGAATGCAACATATACTCTTGCTAAAACAGTGTTGGTAGATGCATGCAAGTTAGCTTCCACGTCCAATAAAGATATGGGAAAGAAAGCTGAGAATGAAAAATCCTATGTATCTAGTTGGCTTCACTTAGAATAATCAATCAAATATATTACAAATAGGATTTTGTTAGTTATACCTGTAGTTTTATATCCAGTCTATTGTTTTGTAATATTTACCATCTCTGTTAAGTTTTTTTTTTTTTCTATCCGAAAGATGAAAGTTTTCCTTTCAACATGAAGTCTTCTAAGAAATATTGTACATAATTTTTTACTTGCTTGAGTTATCTATCACATGGTCAAACTATATTTTTTGTAGTATCAGAAGCATTTTATGAAAATCAATGAAAATCACTGCTTCATATGGCAAGGCTTTTGGACAAATTTAGAATCCTAAAAGATTGAATGCGGATTCTATTTTGAGGATAGAAAAAATCTTCATGGATAAAGCAAAGAATTTGGAAGATGAGTTCTCCAGGTAGTATTTCTCTTTGAACAACACCACTAGTTGCAGTGGATTGTCAATATTTATAGTTTTTTATCAAACTTCAACAAAAAGATTATCCATTTTTGATTGATTATTAATTGATGGATTTATTATTTATATTTGTTGCTCTTTATTGAAGTTTTTGTACTAACTATTTTGAACTATTTAAGGATCAAACATTGGCGGTATTGTCATAATATGTTAAATTCTTGTTTGTATTGAATCAAGTATTTTCTATAAAACATCAATCAATGTGTTATTTCTTGGAAATTACAAGTATGGTAAATATGGGAAAACTATTGGTGCTTTGTTGGCAATTTTTCAAAACATATCAAAGCTACTCTTATTTTGTATTTTCATTATAATGAAAATTACATCCCGAAATAATCCTTTTTAGGGGATTACTAGTGGTGATTGCTACATTTTTTATGTTGGAAATTTTCTCCAAATCACAACTACTATATTGTACAACAAGTGAGGAAAACAATGGGAAGGGAATTGTATTTGCAATTTATCCACTTATATTGTAGTGATTCATAAATATAAGAAAAACATTAATAATTTGATACAAACTAGTTGGCTTATTCATATGTGATAATGGACCCAAATAGTAGTTCTTGTCTGAAGAAATTCTCATTATACTTGGGCATTCTTGACATCATCGACCTCTAGCCTTGGACTTATTCACTAAGCCTTCTACATTATCTGGTTATCTACATGTATACGAGGCTATCCTATTATTGTATCCTTTTTACTTCATTTCAGTTTATTCTATACTTTGCTTTGACATTTTCTAGGAGTTTTGTTTGCACTCCCACATTGTATAAGTAATCTACAACTTGATATTTTTAGCATGTAACTTAGTTAGCACGATTGTGCCTAATATTTGTTTGAAGGTTGAATACTAATTTTACTAAGGTGTTATTTTTTATGGTGACATTTTATTTTCTTTTTTTTGTACATGTCCTCTCGCCACATAGAAGCCACTATTTCCCAACTGAAGAAAACTTGTTCGAGTTTCTTGCTTTTCTGGGGAAATTTGGCATTGAAAATATTGTTGATGTTGAGGTATATATCGTATAAATTATTTATAGTATATTTTAGTTTATATTTCATTGTTCATCATCTTTCACGTCTTATAATCTACATTGTATATTCTTTCTTTTTCAGAAAAGGAACTCAGTATTGATGGTAAGAAGTGAAAATTAAAGAGAGAGAGAAGAGAATTGGTCTAGTGGTACCTGTAGAGCCAATATCTTGCATAAGACACACACATAGAGATTGATGGTCAAGTCTTCAGAGTTGGTGAATTCACATGCATTGCCTTGGCAATACAATGATAATGCTTTGAAGTGATGAAATAATGTTTCATGTGTAAATTGTACTCCAACAAATATTAAGTTAGAAACTCATTGTAATACTTGATATTTTATATAATATAATTTATGTGGTTGAAATTGTTTATATTTGCACTTGATGTTATTAATTAGTATTGTAATTAACATATGTAATTTTGTGTTTTCATATTAGATAAACATGTACATTATATATATATATATATATATATATATATATATATATATATATAGTTGCAAAATCATATTAATTAATTTATGTTCATTAATAATGAAAACATAAAATCAATTTAAAAATACTAAATTATTAGTTTATGTTTATTAATGATGAACATAAATAAAATGAATATACGACAAATGGCTACTGCAAATGATAAATTTGTGATTACATTTGACTGCTGAATTGTGCATATATACAAATATTAGTAGCTAATTTATAGTAGCTTATAACACGACCAAAATTTACTCATATTTCTTTGGTCATTAATTGGTTTTAGACAATGACTAAAATTTTCATATATATGACTATTAGTAGCTAATTTACAGTATCTTATCACATGACCAACATTTTGGTCATATTTCTTTGGTCATTAATTAGTTTTATCTGGTAATCATTTAGTAATATATTTTTTGTATAATTGGTCATTAATTGTGGTGATAAATGGCCAAATCAATGATCAAATCAATGACTAAATTAATAACCAAATCACTGTCTAAATTAATGACCAAATATACTACTAGACAATAAAATCAATGACCAAATCAATAATAAAATTAATGACTAAATTGATGACCAAATCAGTGACTAAATCAATGACCAAATCAATGACTACAATGACCTAATAAATGACTAAATTAATGACCAAATATACTACTAGACAACAAAATTGAGACAACCAATTAATGACTAAGCTAAAAACGACTAAAAGTTGGTCGCGTTATAAGATACTGTAAATTAGCTACTATTGGTCACTGGCCGAAAAATAGTCGTTTATATGTAAATTTTAATTTTTAGCTAATTGACATTTTTACTAGTGATAAATGTCATTATACATAATTTTAGATACTGAACTATGAAATATATAGAGGAATATCCATCCATATAGACGAGTATTTAGCCATAGATATGATCATTCATCCTTATAAAGGAGCAATCAACCATATAGAGTACCTATCCCATGAAAATGTTTAGAAAACACATAACAAAGGGAAGCATAAATCATAGATCTCAAATTATTTGAAGCCACCCAAAACTAGTAATTAAGGGTGAGTGATTTTCCACATAACCATAGGCTCAATATTACCTGTATATTTCTACATTTGGTCATTCATAAACTAGGTCATGATAGCACTAGGGAAGCTCATCTTCTTAAGGAAATTTATGGGTGTGAAGGCCACTCTCCTTAACAAGAAATAAATGGTATAAATACATCTACCCCTTGAGCCTAGGACTTAACAAATTGCGAAAATCCCTTCCTAACTAATTTCAATTGCATAAGCTAGTCCCTTTAATACATGTGCATTCCCTTATGTCACTCCCTTCTCAGTGCATTCCTCCTTCTCCAGCTAGCATTAAGATTCACAACCTTATTTTCCCATGTCAATATGACACTTTTCTACTCAAATTCAAGATTCAACTTCAGTTTTATTAGTCACAAATTCCTAGAAATGGACCCAACTTGAATTTCGTACCCTTAGGTACTATTTTTTGTATCCATGGTGATTTTTTTTTTCTACAAAAATACTAGGAACAACCCACTCATGGTTTTCATTCGTTTTGTTTGTAGGAACTTATATAATTCATAGAAACTCTCTTTTTTCACTTCCTTTATCTGCTACACAATACAAACACACTAAATAATGGTTCTCTCAATCCCCATATGCATCCTCTTTCCATTAGCCAAAAAAAATCATGATTTTTTGGTTTGTGGAAAAGGAATTCTTGGGTCAACTAGAAAATCAAGGTGGGAATTGTCTACACAATTACATGACATTTTATATTGTCACAACCACCTCTACCATACCTTAATAACCGTGGTTGGTTAGTTTCCCAACTACACAACTCTCTCTCAATCAGTGATTTTTTGGAAATGAGTAGAGAGTGAATAATTTCAAACTTTAATTTTGACAATTTGGTAGTATAAGTTTTTTTGCTAAATGTTATTCACTTTGTAGGTAAGGTAATACCACAATCCCCTCACTATTTCCCACTCATAGTATCATGTCCAACACTAACGTTGCACCCTTCAATAAGTTGCTCAATAAAGTTTCATTAACCAAGATGAATATATTTTTTTCATTTACAATTTTTCCATTATTGTTCAAAAGTCATTAAATATATTTTCAGAAAATCATGGTGACACTGAGTCATAATTATATTTCCATGCTACAGGAAGATGTGGTGTTACATACCCATCACCCTTAAGGAACATTATCCCTAGTGTTATACCAATCACAATAATGTCTTTATAAAATAAAATTGAGTATGCCACTTTCAAGGCATCCTTCAATTCCCATGTGGTATCATTTACTTCAATGTGAGTCCACTACACCTTGACCTATGTGATGGCTCTATTTTGGAGCAGTGCCTCCTACCTACTTAGTATGCACTAAGTCTTGGGTTGTAATTCTCCTTCAGTTCCCACTTAGATCAGAACCCAATCAATGATGTGATTATAAACATGAACATATTTCTTAAGTAAAGATACATGGAATACACTAAGCACTTTAACCGTAGGAAGTAAGGAAATATTCAATGTCATTGATTGCACTATCTCTATGATTTCAAATGGTATATAGTAGCAAGGTTCCAATCTTGTAGAGACTCCTATCCTCAGAGAAAATTTCTTTGGCTTAAACCTCTAATGCACATGATCTACTGCCTTGAATTAATTATGGTATTTATTTGCATATATCTTCTATTGATTTGCATTTCTTTCAACCTATATTTTATTTATATGACTTCTTGCTCCATTTCCTTCAGCATGTCTAGTCCAAATGTGATATGGTCCATTCAATAGCCCCAATCAATCATATTAGTGCATTTCCAATCATAGAGTGCCCTAAATTGATTCATTTTTAACAACTCATGGTATCCATTATTGTATCAAAAACATCCACTAGTGGTAGATAATCCTCCCATTTAGTGGATTACCCATAACATAAATGTGAAGCATGTCTTCAAAGACCCAATTTGTCTTTTATATTTTCCAATTTGTCTGATTAGGGTGGGAAAGGTTGAATGCTAACTACATTCCCATTCCTTTAAACAATTCTTTCCAAAAATATTTAGGTGAACTTAGCATCTCAATCCAACATGATTTCTTTCAACATGCCATGCAATACAAATATTTCTCTCATAAATATCTCAACAATTTCAATTTCCTTGTGAGTGGAATTTATTGGATGAAATGGATAATATTTCTCATCTTATCCACTACCATTATTACACCATGTTTTCATGTGGTATTTAATAATCCTAAGATGAAATCCATAGTTATGATTTCCCACTTATATTCTATAATGGGGAGGGGTTGTAACACTCTTGTCTGGTGCCTATGACAAAAATTAACTTGTTGGCATTCCAAGCATCTAATAATGTATTCCATGACTTCCTTCTTCATTTCGGGCCAATTATATAACTTCCCAATGGATAAAATCATCTTATGATAGCCACAATGTCCAAAAAAAGGGTTCTTATGAAGTTTTCCCATTTTGCAATTCTTCAACTCTGCAGAATAGAATATATACAACCCATCATGGTCCATCAGTAACCCATCCTTAACAAACCTCTATCCTACTCAATTTTTTCCTCTAATAATTTGCTACAAGAATTCCTTGGCATGTTTGAAATGTTCATCATTTTGTAAAACACCATTATCTTGATCCTCAAGTATGTCTTGTAGATGTTAATTGTTTCTATGTGGATTACTTGCAAGTTGTGACTTAGCATATTTTCCTCTCCTTTCATACGTTGAGTTTCAAATTCATAATCACTAATAAGTGTCAACCATCTATATTTCTTGGAATTCAAACAAGGTTGATTAAAACCATTCTTCAACCTGTCGTGAAATATAATTAAGACACATTTGGGGATGAGCAAGTAAATCTACCACATATTCAAACCATGAATTAAAGTTTTGAGTTATAGGTCATGGGTGACATAACTATTGTTACCTTCTAAGTTCCACCAAGTAGGATGTGAAGACCCCATGCCCAAATGCACAAGGCACTAGACAAATTTTCAAATGATCCGAGGTCTAGTAGGGAATTTTTGCCCCTTCTTCTCTCTCATCTTCTAATTTCTTCTCGGCAAATTTCATACCCCCACGAGGGAGTTGTAACAAATTAATGCTAGCATGATGAACTTATGTAACAAAATTAGGAAACCTAGGACCTGGTTGCTAAGTGAGTCCACTCTGGAGTGTTTTTTTCACCTGACTAATTATTTTCTCTTTTAATGATAAATGACTAGTCGAATTTTTTCACTTGTATACCTCCAAAGTTGTAGTGCATATTAATAACTAGGCCTTGGGTGTGTCCTGATGTCTAAGTTCAATTTATATTATCATTCTAGGACATATCCAGATTCGTATGGAGTTTGACTAAGTCTTTCTAATAATTTTTGAATAGTTAAAAATTCTCACAAGACCAGATTTTTTGATTAATTTTCTATGTAATAATGTAGTTAAGTGTCCCTAGGAAGTGTTGGTGGCATGTGGGTGCTCAAAATTCATGCTAAGGGCACCAACATTATCCTAGTACCCACTTTGGGGGTCCAAAAATGATTATTTCCCCATGAAAACCCACTTTTTCTAAATGTGAGGATAAAAGGGCAAGAAAATTGCAAAAAAAGTAATAAGTAGGGACACATTAAATTTGTGTTTCCAACTCAAAGGCCTAATTCAACTGACATGGAATTGAAATTTGAAATGAAAGCGGATTTAAAGGCTGATATGGATGGCCACATAATGAGGACAATTAAATTTCCATGTGGATGGGCGAATTTCCCATTGCTACAGCAAATTGAGGGGACCAAATCCCATACTAGAAGGTGGGTCATATTTTAGTCAATAGAGGACAAAATTATTCACGTAAGTGTTGGAAGTGTTTTTTCCAACAAAGAGGGGGTGAAATTTCCCTTCACCCCAATGTCTCCTCCATATTTTAGGTAGCCAACAAAGGTAATGGCACGCATGATTGATTTAATGCTAATAGCTACAACCACATGCAACAATCAAGGAAGCCTCACACTAGCATATTAGGAAATTCCCGACACATGCCGACAAATTAAGGGACACAAAAGCCCACCTTGACAACAATAAGTAACAAAAAAAGGGTTATGCAGACCAGTAGTTAGGCTACACTTGACCAAATTAAGAAGCAGTGTTGCCACTTGACAATCAATCACCTGCAATCAAGGATTCAAGAAATTCATTGGGCCTCTTGGGCCTCTCCAGAACTCTATATAAGTCACGCATTTTCTCTCATTCTAAAATTATGGAAGCTTGAGAACTTGGGTACTTGTTTTCTCGCCAGCAACTCCCCTACATTTTGATTCAAAATGAAGGGGTCGCCATTGAAATTTCTGAAATTTCATTTGTTTAATTCAACTTGATTGTTCATTGGCTTATCCTATTTGGGTTGATTTTTTTTTGCGCTTCTTCACCCTTTACGGTTTTTACATGATATTTTGGTCATCTGATTCATCGAGATTTATTCCATCACTTGTGTATCATCACATTATTAATGGCATTTTTTCATTATACATATTTACCCTATGTGTGTCAATCTTTTCGATTATTCAATAGTCATTGGTTTTGATAAGAATTCAAGGCATGCAAGTATTATGAATATTGACATATCCCATAGGGGAAATCTCATTCTCCTTACGTCAACACAACTTGACACTTTTCTATAACCTTTCGATATTGTTTCTTTGATAGAATAGTTTCCACATCAAGTTTAATTGCCTTGTTTTTCTAACAATATTTTGATGAGTGGGTAAAGCTTGTTTGAATTTGTCATTTTAGCAGCTTGTTTGACTTGTTATTTTGGCAGCCATTTTGAGAGTTTGACTACTTTTATCATTTTACCACCTAGTTTTAATAACATTGGTTTGACTCAATTTCTAGATAGCCTTTATATATCCCTTTAAATTTATGTACACAAATATATATTCACCTTGTGTAAAATCTTAAAATTTATAATATAAAATAACCTTTTACAATTTCTATTTGTAAATATAATATATATATATATATATATATACTTATTTATAAATATAAATTAAATATATATATATATATATTGTTAATAACAAGTCGAAACTATAATTATATTGTAATACATGAAATATAGAATATGTGTGACATATATTAAATATATAATAAAAAAAAAACATAAAACACCAATAAAAGTGCACATTAAAACTCCTTTATATTCCATGCAGTATTTTGGGATTCAATGCACACGTAAAGCCAAACGACTAGTCATATAAATAAAATACACACACCCACCCATGTTTGACCAAGCGAAAGGAAAAGGTAGTGAAACTAAAGTCGATGTTATCGTTCAATATTAACGTATGATAAATTGAGGGTTCCACATTTACAATGATCAAGCTGTTAGGCAACTAATCCTTGGGTTAGTTTGTATTAAGTAATTAGTTATTAGAGTCTAAGAAACCTAAGGAACTGATTCAACAGTTTCTTGATGTATTTATATGTGTACACATTGCATCTCATTCTTTTTGTTGAAGTTTGTTTCTAATCTGTGTGTGATGTGTCTTACAGTGTGTGTGATGTGTCTTACAGTGGTATGAGAGTGATTAATATGCTCTGTTCATTGAGAGTGTGATGGGTTTTTTATCCGCCTGTTGATTGAGATGAGCCACTAGTTTTTTTGTGGCTAGAGATTTGGGATAGTCAAAAGGATTGCAAAGTTATTATTCAGAATGGACAACGTTTCAAGCGATTTGGAGAATGCCACACCTTCTTGACTGCATCGTGAGCATGCGTTTGAAGTGGTCCTTGTGGGAACTCTCACTTGAAAGATGTGAGCAAGCGTTTTTCATATGGTATGAATCATACATCCCAAAAAAACTTATTGTTGTTATCGTCAACTTGGTATCGATGTTTTAATATTAATTTTTCAAAAGAAGCAATGAGGGGTGATTTAAAATCAATATTTTCAAAATCTGTTTATGTATTTTCATTTGGTGCTCTACAAACAGAAAATTGAAAGGGGTTTAGACTAAAACCTCTGTAGTAGTTCGATTACCTGGAACGTTAAAAGTTTTGTTACTGTTGGAGTGTGGATCCAGTGGAAGGAAGAACATGAACTAAAATCTATGTCGAGAAAGCCAGATGTTATAGTCAAAAGTTTGCCGATGTTCCAAATTCGTTTTTTGCTCAATGGTTACGCTCTGCCTAGCTCTACTTAATCAAATTTATTTTACATATATTTATTTAATCTTGCTCGATATTAATGAAAAATTTCCAAAGATATGGGCGCTGTGTAAGTGCTTATTTTTTGGTGCTCACGAAGCTGGAATTGGCAATTTCGTTAACAAAGGAAGGGTTCGATTTAGTGTAACTTAACCATCAACTTCATAACAGTTTGTGGTTAAGGAAAAGGGCTTTTATGATTGAGACAACAAGCATTCAATTGAGCCTTCAACAAAGGAGGCCGAGATCGGTCATGCGAAGAAGTTATTTATAGTTATTTATTAAGAATGAACGAGATAGACTGCATTGACTGTAATAATTATTGAGAATCGGAAAAGGTGAAGGAAAAGATTGGTGTTATGGCAACAAAGTGGGAGCCTCTCAAACGGTTTCACTAAATATTTAGGTAAGGATTTTTATTCTCTGGCCTAGAATTTCAGAACATAAAGGTAATTGACTTAATTGTAGAAAATTTCAAAGTATATTTCTATATATTTTGGAAAATCATTTATTTCCACTGTTGGCTAAATGAAAAAAATAAGTGTGTAAATTCATCAACCCCGTGATGCTTTTGGATTGTTTGGATTGTTGTTGATGCTACCCAATTGTTGTTGACAAGGCTTGGGACCTACCCGATGGTTCTCCTCTCTCCATATGTTTACTGTTTATTCTGATTGTCAAGCCTAACGAGAAGGTTTGCAGAGAAACATTATTGCAGCTACTTCAAAAATTTTGCAGCTGATTGTTCAGGGGCAGTTTTCTCTCTAGATAATATTATTTATGAGTGAATTTTATTGATTTCATTTGATTACGTTGATTTTGGTCTCTCCGAGGTTGAGAAATGATCTTCGATTAGCTTTGATTTGGATTTAAAATAAAGAGTTTATGAATATAAAATCAAGAAGGGAAAAGGACATTGTGGTTAGCCAAGTTTATATAGTTACATGGTGTATAAGAAGTCACAAGTTTAAATCCCTGTTGTTGATGGGTGCATGATCGGTTGAGCACGATACCCAATTAAATCATTAAAAAAGTTTGTATTGGGTGCATTTTCAGTGGTAACCAACACCCCTTCTTTCTGAGTTGATTGCAAGTTTACTTTGATACTGCACCGGAGAAAATGGCCAATATAAATGATTTAGTAACATTAGTAAGAAATTTAATGCTATCTACTGTCCATAACGATGTCCAAGTCAGTAAAGACATGCTCCGTGACATCCAATCATGTTTGCAAAATGCTAAAAGAAAAATTGAATTCTTGGAGTTAGAGTCGCAGTTACAGCGAGATGAGCTTCAAATGAAAACTTGTGATTCTGAACTGGTGTTTGTTCAAAACAAAAATTTGTTTGAGCGTGATCATCAATCAAAGAATGATTAGAGAAATGAAGTGCTTTCAGGTGAAAATTTGGATGCAATTAGAAGTGTTGATGTGAAACTTGTTATAAGACCATGGGAAGAGATGACACACAATAACACAGAACAGGTCTTTGTTATAACAGTGATGTATCTTCTCACATTCCAGACTTTGCTAAACCTATGACATTTCGAAGTGCAGGTTTTTTTGGATGGTGTACTTCCAAAAAAAGTTGATAGATGCCAACAGTGTAACAAAGTTAGACATATGAAATATCGGTGTTTTGTTGTTCACCCGTGCGAGCATTATGGAAAGCGAAATCATGAGTCAAACAGATGTTCCAAAAAGAAGAGCATTGTAAGAGAGAAGCAAAGTTTTGGATGGATTTCTTCTTGGGAATGGACGGAAGCAGCCAAGAAGATCTACACATCATATCGAAGAATTTGTTTGAGAGTGACGAATCTTGCAATGATGACGAATATTTCTCACCTTGTATCTGATAAGGGGGGATTTGTTGGTGGGTGGTCTGCTACAGGTTTGAGATGTCAAGCAAACCTGAGTTAGTGATACACATTCGGAGCCACAACCTTAGTTGATTGAGTTGTTTTTGAGCGAGCACTTCCAGATTTGGAATTGTTCGAGGAACTGTTGTGACAATTCCGGAGTTTGTGGTGATCTTAAAACCACATTTTTTGTTTTGATAACTACTCTGTAGGTTCCAAAATTAGTGTTGGTTGAGACATTATGTTCTCCCATTTCCGATTTGTGGCCATCCTTGAAAACCATTTCCAAGAGAAATTCAACTCTTGGCTGAGATGCATTTCTACATTCTAAGCTCTCATTCTTGGACTTTAGTATATCCCTTTAGATTAAGGGGGGAATGTTAGGCAACTAATCCTTGGGTTAGTTTGTGTTAGGTAATCGGTTATTAGAGTCCAAGAAACCCGGGGAACTGATCCAATAGTTTCTTGATGTATTTATATGTGTACACATTGTACATCATTCCTTGAGAAATTCATTAATATATTGTTGAAGTTTGTTTCCAATTTGTGTGTGGTGTGTCTTACAAAATCCTCTATATCACTACTCAAATGAACCAATGTAATCCATGACGCTTCTTCGCCAAAATTTTTGGCTTTCTCCCTGTGGTTTTTAATAGGAATATATTGACTGCAGGCTCGTGGTTAATGTGGAGGATTTTTCATGCTTGTCATAAAAAAGCTTCCAAAATATTTAGTTCATCAATTAATTTTTTAATTTTCTGTTTGTTTTCAAGGAAAAAAAATTTTAAGATGAAAATTTATCTCAAAATTTAAAAATATTCATCTTACTAGAATATAATATGCAACCTATAAAATATTTGTAATTTCATGGATATGCAGAAGATCTTGACTACTTGTGAGGATCGGATCATGGGCTTGGACCGTCGAACCTTTGTTATTTTTGTCTATAATCTCGAATTTTCCAATTTTCCAAGCGTTGTCACAGGCCTGAAAATACTAGAATAAGAATTATCTATGCTTTTTCTTTTCATTATTTGATATATCATTATATATAAATGGATTTTGTTATTAATTATTAATTGTTTTCTTGTATTTTGTTACAAGATCTATTATCGAATTAGATTTATAATGTGTTGCAGAGGGGTTCCAAGTTGATTTCAAGTTATTAAGTTGGATTTTTCCACCTCCAATTGTCAAAGGATTCAAACCATTGGTTAATTTAGATAATGATATCGATTCCAGTCGATTTGGTGAAACATATTTGGATTTCCTTTTTTGATGTTATCAAGTTGTAACTAAAAAGAGAGAAAGGCCTTTATCTATAAATTTCTCAAATTTTCTTCGTAAAAAGGGGAGGGAGTTTCAGACCCAGAGACTGCAGACTGTAAACTAGTGAGAGTTTTGTTAGTTTGATATTATTGCTACAGCTTATAAGAGAGGGGTAAAAGCTAAGAAAACATGGAGAAAACATTGCTATAATTTCATTTGTATTTATGGGTTTTTCATTTCCAATTGAACCAGTGGATCAAGGACACTTTGTCTTGCGCATGATTGGAGTATTATCACTTTCTTTATTCAGTTTATGGTTGTACTCATTTTTCTTCATGTGTACCAGTATTATCTTTCATGTCATGTATTATTGTTTTCTGATTGCTCTCGCTTGTTTTATAACCGATCAAGTTGTCTTGCAAGGGAAAAAAAATCCTTAAGTTGCATTTGAATATATTTCTATTCCCTAAGCTAGTTATTAATTATCTCATGAATGGAATATTGGTTATGTTTCCTTTTGTCATTTTATATGGATTGTCCTTATAACGTGACATAATCTTCTAGTTCAAATACTATCTCTTTTTTGAACTTAGAGCTTCAACTAACAACCTATTTTATGAATTGATTCTTTGATTCCTTGACTTATTTTAATCTTAATATCAATATGGTTAGTATCTCTACATTTCTCTTGATTGAGAAAAAAATTACATCTTCAGCAATCAAGATATATTAGGATTTTCTTTCTTTTGTTAATTGTATCTTAGTTAGAATCTTCATTCATATAGTCTACCTTGCATATACCACACCAATTACCTTGGTTTCTAGCCACCATTATCTATGTATATATGTACATTTCTATAGATTGAATAATAGTTTTATTTATGTATTATATTACTCATTTTATGATTCTCTAATGTGATTCTAGCCTAATTATTGTATTATATTTTGTAGTTTTAATTCTATTTTATAAATGAAATATATAGATTAGACTTACTTAGTATATCTTAGTTTATGTGAAACATTCATCCTTTTTCTTTCATACTCATATCAAATTTAGGTTGTTTTATTCCTATCATTTCACTTGTATATTTAACTTGATCACTAAATTTCAGTTTAGATTTAACCATAGATTAGTATAAAATTAGTTTAGATTAGTATAGGATAACCTTAGCTTATATTAGGATTAGTTTCTCTGGATTCACTCCTTCATATGAATGAAGGATTCAAGCCTAACAAAGCCTATAAACCCATTGAGGATAGTTATAAAAAAGAGTTTGGGCTATTAAAGAACCTCAGTCTAGGCTATTCCTCCTCCCTTGCTGACTTGGGTGCATAAAACCCATTTCAAGATTATTTTGTTGTAATTTTTCTATAATATTGATAATACAAAATACTTTAGAGGTCAATGCTCTCTTTCTTTGTGTGGTTTTCCATGTTCTTGAGTTGAGGTAACCTTATTGGTTTTTATTCTATGTGTTTCAAGTTAGTAATAGTTGGTAATTTAGGCCTTGATAAGGGAGAGAATATCAATTTCTTGCTATTCTCTTAAATTTCTTCATTATATATTTAACTATTACATGTGTTTCTAGGTTGAATAACATAATTAGTTTATCATTGTGAAAACCTTTACTTTTTTTGCTAATCTTGTGGGCAAGATATTAAGTGTGGTTTATAGGTACCTCAAGGATTGAGGTGAGGAAGTTTCTAGGTTGAACCATCCACTTTTAGGCATTTTTTGATGGATTTTGACCCGCCAACATTCACGGGATCTCCCCAATATGAATTCCCAACTAGACCTCACACTGTTTGGAGTAGGATTCCAAGCAGTGGGTTGTTTAATGATATGCCTTAGATTTCAAAACACATATAGTGGTGTACGGTGTCTCTAGTTAAAGTAAGTGTGTGACCCTGCAGAAAGTCAATATGATGCATGAGCAGTTCTAACAGCAAAGGGGAAAGGAAATGGACTCCTTGGAAGCTTGTAATAATACCCAACTTGAAAGGAACACACGAGCTGAAATGACATCACACAAACTAACAAGCAGAATATTCCACAATTTAAAGGTGATGAGTTAAAAAATAAGCACACATTCAACGAATTCGTACAAATGCAAACAAAATAGTTCATAAGCATATGTGTAAGTTAAACAACATACATTGCGAACGTAACCAGAATGGTCCAACTACATTTACAATATATGCATGAAGACGTGTCAGCTCTGATTTTATTATAAGTGAAAGTTCCATTAATACATACAACATGACGAACCACTTGCCCCAATAGTGGAACATGAAGTCAAAAAAACTTGCTCCTCCCAAAGAACTATACTTCCTCTACGCTACGGAGAAGCCGAGGTTGATGCAAAAATCCCAAGCCTTTTCTAAGCCTAAGCTTAGCCAAAATCTTAGCTCCCAAAAGCCCTTTACAAGAGTTATGAGGATGTATTTATAATGAAAGGGGGTTGAATCTTGGCATTCCCCCTTTGTGACTGTTGGTTTCCCCTCATAACTCCTCACATGAAATATAACTCTTCACATTTCATCATGGACACATGGAATTTTACTCATATAATAATTACAAATAATATTACAATTTCCACTCGTACCTATATACGACAAAATAGGGCAGAGACAAATTGATAGCCTAATAGGACAAAATAGCTAATAGCTGGTCATCTTGGACTTGGTGTCTCTCGGTCACATACTCATAACAATCTTACTACTACGCAACGGTCTCCCCAAACTGTGAGATAGTGTTAGGCTGGAATCGGACTCTTGCCTCCAATGAATCTGGTTACAATCTCTTGGAAACACTCTTCACTTCTTCTTTTAGGTGCACCATTTTTTTCATATGAACTGGGCCATCGATGTAGGTATGCAAATTTTGTTTGTTGATCTCCATGTCCTCTTGGGTGGCCATCTACTCTAGCTACTTCATGTACTGATCAATCTCCTATCAGACTTGTTGTTTGCATTTAGTCTTGGTGAGTGTACCAACTAATGGGATCTGGTGGGTTCTCATCATGAAATCCAAACTGTTGTATATTCGTACATATGCGGCATGAATGCTTCCGATGAATGAGGTGAGTTACTTGTTGTTCTGGATGGGCATCTGAACTATCGATCTCTCTAATTCTACCTATGAATTATCTGAATTTATGCAGGAACGCAACAAAATACAAATATAAACATGCAAACAGAGATGCAACAGAAATATAACTGCATTTTATTAATATAAAAGGCTAAAATATGCTTGTTACGAGGATTAATCCTTCTTGTGGACAAGAGAGATCTCCCTAGTACTCCAGTGATTAACTAGAAAAAAGATCCATTTGAATACCTCTTTCTCTAGATTAATTTCATTTCAAGATTTTTATAATATTAAATTAGAGAGGACATGCTCCTACCGTGAAATCCAAATGTCTGATGTAGCCCTTTGTCATGTCGCTCCAAAGTAGTTCTCCAATGAGTATAACCTGCAATCAAAGACAAGAAAAATAATCAAAGCATCTATAACATATAATAATAATAAATACTAATCTAACTTAGTGATCAAGGAGTCTAAGTATTGACATTATTCCCATAAGCATAGAAACAAAAAAATGAGAAAAATATATCCATATGTATTATCTTAAATAGAAAGAGTAATCTTACAACTTGATGCTTTGATGTAGTAAAAATTTCTCCCGGGGTCCTAAACAATCGTTCTCCTTTAGTTTGATAAGCCTTCCTCTCTAGAATACCAGCATGAAGTTATGGACACAAAGGTGTGATCTTCCTTATGCCAACAACAACTCACTAGTGTAGAAAGTATGCACTCTATGAACTCTCTTCGGCTTAGAAACTATATAGATTAGTCTCTAATTACATTGGTATCTACCCTTCAACCTGAAACTTGAGCTCAATTTATAGGGAAATGGAGGTAGTTTCAGTTTCATGAAGAGGGTCATGGATTCCTCTCATGAAGGGATTTGAGTTACATGGACCAAGGGATAAGCTCCATGAGTGGAGGGATAAAGCTCAAACTATCTTGACTCTAGAGGCTTCTAGTTGGAAGAATATTCAACCAAATAGGCTTCTAGAATTTACTTCTTTCTTTTACTTATTTTCACATGGGTGTGCAGGAGTTAGTGGCAAAAAGTGTCGGATTCACCGCAATTAATGAACAAAACATAAATGCATGTGCAGGGAAAGGCTAGAAAAACCACGCAGGTATACTTTTAAGGGTTTTACATACCTTTTCTCCAATTTCCAAGTCTTGATTCAGGAACATGAGTGTCTTTTACCTCTAAGGGAACATGATATGGATGGTGATATACCCATATGAATAGTCAAATATCATGGTGAAAAAATGACGTGTAACACATTGCCCCCTAAAGTGCAAAGTCTGAGAATTTTTCTTAAGAGTGAAGTGCTTTATCATTTCAAGGATTGGATTCGAGACACTGGTCGAAAACCTATAAAAATGTTCAATGAAAATATATATATCATCACTGAGGTAGGCATTCCCATAATTAGATCAAAACTAACTAAATGTCCTGGTACAAATATGGTTTCAATACTACATCAAAAGTAGACACAATATGGACACAACCATTTCATAAGTATTCTATTATATCATGAATAATAAAACTCCTCGCAGCCTAGATGGTGGAAACTAGATCCAAGGTCTTGATTTCAGCTTCTCGAACTAGTATGAATATATCTGTGCGATTGATTATGTCGAAGTCAAACATGGTAGAAACCACTTGATTACCAGTTAATGATGTGAATCATTAACAAGTGTGAGAGAAACCACCAATAATGAAAATGATTCTCAAAGTACTTCAGTACAATCTATGAAGTGTGAATGAATGATTTGCAGTCGAACACTCATAATATTTCGATCGTAGGTCAATAATGCAACCTTTCGTCGAAGGTGAGAAACCTTCCATTAGGGCATGCAGATCCCAAGGTAATAATAGGATTCTAGATCAAATTTCTACATAATGAGCTTGTGTTGATAGAAAGTGATCTGTCACAGGAAAGCCTACAACACGAAACCATTAGATCAAGTTTTAAAGAAATATTTTGCAAGGTCTGACTCATGGATGCTCAACATGAATGGAGACAAATTTTTGAAATGAATGGTTTATTGAGCTTTCTCTTGAACACATAACAACACTGTAGATGACTTGGCAACATTTGACTTAAAGCTAATACCCAGAAACTGGCTGAAGACTTTCAATGTGATTCGATTAAATGTTAGACAAAGGATTTCCCAACCTAGATACAAGTGTGACAAAGTGTCATGTTCAAGAGAAACATGTTGCTTTCTATAATGACAACAACTAGATTATTTTCTCTATTTTCCCCCCACCATTACTGGAAAGTACCTCTTTATTTTTTTCAAGCTTGAGGAGGATAACATTTGCTTGTTTATGTAAGCTCATCCTTTGGATGGGTCCATCTTAGTATTAAAATCAAACACTAAGAAGGAATGGCTCAGTCCTATTGTGATCGACGGGTCCTTTACTGTTAAATTTTAACGAGTCTAGTATAGGAATAACTTGGCTTCTTTCAGTTTTAGGGAATCAGGAGAAAAACACAAGTAAACTCCATGGTTGTTATTTTTTGTAAATTTAGTCCCTTAAGCCCAAAAAAGAATAAAATAATGAGGAGAGAACTCTATTGACCATGATTAGTCAATGTATACCTTATTCGTAATTAGTCTAGTTCAGTTCGGAAAAGGGTTAAACTTACACTAAATGGACGAATGTTCATTTACTTTAACGAGTTCGAATAGTCAAGTACTCAATGATCTTTTCATGTTTCCAGAGTCTAAAAAGGGCTTAAAAGAGGACTCCAAGGTTTTGCTTTTTCGTATTTTTACAGAGCACGAAAAAGTGATAAAGTGTACTTGGTGTCAAAATAATTCTTTTCACCAAAATCCCATATCCTGCAAAAAAACTCAAAAGATTACAAATATCTGCTTTCAAAAAGTAAAAATATTTAGATTTCAACTTTTAAAAGTAACAAATAAATAAAATAATAATATTTTATTCATTAAAAACTATAAAAAGGAGTTAAAATAAGTCACTGTCACCCTTTTTTTCAGAACAGTGCATAGAGAGCTTTTGGCCAAAAACTTTCGCAGCTGATATCAGATGAACCGACCATTCATTTCCTGAACCGTCAGAACTAGGTAATCCACTTCATCCTTGTCTACGTTTTCATCCATTTCATGTCTATTTTTAAGCTTTCATGGCATTTTTTAGGAGAAAAATATGTTTCAAAATCCACCCTCAAGGGTGTGCGGGTTCTCCATGTGAAAATCGTGCACCACGACGATTTTTTAAAATAAAAATCGTCAGGTCTTCATGGGTTATGTGTGGGGAGCGTGCAGATAATCACACTTTCTGCACACAAAACCTGTGTAGGTTTCGTTAACTTTTTGAAAACTTATATTTCTTCATATAAACTGGTTGAAATTTCCTCCAACTTATTTTAATTGTTTAGATTGTTGATTTTTAGGCCTTTTAATCATGTTGGAATGGAGGGAACTAGAACATGAGATCATGGATAACGAAGCCATGGATGATCAAGCAACCATGTGTGTATTAAAAAATTGTGGCTTGTACAAGTTCTTGTCTATTCAAGGAATGAAGGCACAAGTTGAGCTAATGACTTGGCTTGTGAATGCATGGGACGTACAAGATCAATGTTTCATAATTGGTGACCACTGGCTTGAGATTGAGCCAGCAGACATATAATTCCTTACCAAATTACCTCAGAGAGGGAGAAACATTTCCTTATTTTGGACTAGACAACGAGGTCTTCCCACTGCTAGCTACAAGGCTCAATATTGTAGCAATACTACAGAGTTGAAGGATGGTCGCATAGACATCAAAACTATCTTGCGACAGGAGCTTAAAATCATAGCATTTACAGTGACTAGGTTATGTGGGAGTGAAGCTCCTCGTGTGGCTATCAAAGCACAAATGCAAACTGTAGTTGAGTGTTTTGGAGGGACAATTTTCAACTAGAGTGAAGGAGTATTGGCGAATATGAAAGGCCAATTGACTAGAGCAAAAAATGGGAAGTTGAAAAAATTCCGACACGGTGCCATTCTTATCTCATTTTCTCTAGAGAGAATTCCACTTCTTGCTCCTCAGCTGATTCCAGTAGATCCTGGAAGTCCTTAGGAACCTTGTATGGTGCGATGGGTAGTATTGATGACTCACCATAGTGGCGAGGATGGTTCAGTAGTTTAGTTCACTCCAGCTTACTTCATGTGGCTCAGGCATCAGGTCTTCACTATTGAAGAATTTCCTTATGTAGGAGTGGACTATAGAGGTGATCCTTAAACATACTTGCAACCAAGGGGACAATGGGATGAGACAGGTTAGTGAATCATTTTGAAGTTTTTAATCTAATTTTTATTTTATTTTTTATCGTCCAATACTAACAAAAATTTTAAATACAGATGTCTGTCTGATACGACTAGCAACGCTTCATTGCTTTAACAAGTGAGAGGCACAACCCATAGCATCTCCATAGGATGATGCAGCAGAGATCTTGGCAGAGATGGAGCGCAATCTTGAGAGGTTAGCCATTGATATTCCTGAGGCAGGAATCGATGATATCCATCTCAAGCTCCAGAGACACATGACTAGTGTTCCAATTCCACTCAGGAGATTTCTGTGCAAGGTGGCACGTGCTATAGTTTGTTACCATGACCATAATCATGGATAGCTAATGGTCAATTTAGATCGGCATTTTGTTTTTTGTACTAGTATCTTTTAGATCGTAAGGTTTTTGAACCTATTATCACAGACGATGTAATATTTTTTTGACACAAACTTATCTATCCTAATGATATTACTACTTTATTTCTCTGAATATATTGTTCAACATGGATCGAATGTTTTTTCGATTTACCTTGTTAATGTTTCATATGTCTATTTAAAGCTCGATTAGCTAATGCATCAGCCATTGTGTTTAAATTTCTTGAAATATGTTGATATTCGATATAATCAAATTGTTGTTCCAAGAGATGAACCTTCAAAAATAATTTTAACAACACTGGATTTCTAATATCATAAACTCTATTTAAATGTAATACAATGAGTTGTGACTCTAACCTAATGATCAAACGTTGAATACCAAATGTAATGGCATCAGATAATAACTCAATGAATGTGCTATATTATGCAATATTGCTATTTGTTTGACCAAGGCATATCCCATGAATAGAAACTAACTCATCGGTGGGTGAATAGGTAACCCAAGCCACGGAAGAGATGTTATGTGTACTAAGACAGGCTCCATCAACAAAACCAATGTAATTTGGAAGGGATGTCGACATCTACAATATCAAGAGTAATCAAGATAAGCAGCGATAGTAGTAACAACAAAAACTAATCTAGGCACACTTATCTAATATAAGTACACTGTTCTAAAATGTAACTATTGTACAAGAGAGATCTTCACATGAAAATTCAAGCATGATATCTCTTAAGATAAATACCATTTCTGGGTTTATATAAAGAGACCCCATCATGATCAATTAATTCATAGAATCCTTTTTCAAGTACACACTTCACAATATAGGGACCATTCCACATCGGTTTGAATTTACCAATGTCTAGCTTATTGTTAGCTAGATCATATACTAAAACTAGGTAACCTTCTAAATGAATGCAAGGGTTAACACTTTGATCATACTGAGCTTTCACATGTTTCTTCTAAGCTTCGGAAACCACTGCAATGGTGCGTCGAGTCTCATCTAATTGTGCTAAGTATAGAAAGTGTTTCTCCTCTTCAGAGGTAGTTGGTAACAACTCAATCGGTAATTTGAGCAATGGTATTTCACATTCAATGGGTAATACAAACTTCTAAACCATGGACAAGTTGAAAAGGAGTGAACCCTATAGAAGGTTTTGTAGAGGTGTGGTATGCCCATAATGTAGAAAAAATCATGGTATTCCAATTCGATTTATGAGTCCCAAAAATTCGTTTAATCATGGTGGTTAAAACCTTGTTGATAGCCTCAACTTGACCATTAGCCTGTGGGTAATAAGGAGTAGAATTATCATGACGTAGGCCAAGTTGATCAGAAATTCTAGTCATCATAATATTTTGAAAATGGCTCTTATGGTCCGTAATAATAGCTTGAGGGACATCGAATCGAGAAATCACATGATTGAATATGAAAATAGCTGCATTTTTTCCATCAGCCACGAATGTAGGCATCGCCTCGGCCCATTTGGTAAATTAATCTACAACAAGAATTATATACCCATGCCCCCCGGCCAAGTGAGGGTTACATGTAATGAAATCAACGACCCATTTCGCAAAAGGACCCACAACAATGGCTGGGTGAAGAGGAGTTGGAGGTTCATGCATATTTCAATAAAAAATTTGGCAGTTGTGGCATTTTCGAACTGCGATGATACAATATTTTAATAAAGACACCCAAAAATAACTAGCGCACAATATATTTTGGGTTGTGGCAAACCCAAACATATGACCACCATACGCTCTAGAGTGGCAATAATTCAAAACCCTTTCAAACTCTTCATGATTTATACAACCTCGAAAAATAGAATCTGCACCATGATGATAAATAGTGTCTCCAACAATATTGTATTGTTGGGATTGGTATCAGATTCTTCGTCAATCTGATCGTGAAAGTTTTGGGCGAAAGGTTTGGGTCTGAAGATATATAATGATATCTCTATACCAAGGGTCTAAATTACTGAATAGAAACAGAGATTCATCCGCGATAGGATTCTTTGCCATTGTTTCAAACTCAGTATTGGGAAAGTCACACATAAGTTCGGCAAAAAATAAATATTTTTTTGACTTGGAATTATCAAACTCCAAATCAAACTCTTGCATGACGACAATCCATTTGGAGTATTTTCTCTCGAGAAATTGTTTTGTAAATATGTACATCATTGGGTTGCAATTAGATAACATTGTGGTTTTACGTAACAATATGTAATTACGGAATCGTTGGACAACTTGAACTACTTCCAAGGCCAATTTCTCCACATGTGAATACTTGATTTCCGTCGGGTTGAGATTCTGACTTAGGTAATAGATCACATGTTCATTGTGAGATTCATCCTCTCGAACCAAAACCATTTCAATCATGGAGTCATAGGAATATAAGTATAAAAAGCAATCCTGGTGGTAATTAGGTGGATGCAATAATGGTGCATGGGTAAACACATTTTTAAGTGCATCAAAAGATTTATCGGAAATCTCATTCAAAATAAATGGAACATTTTGTTTCAAAAACCGGGTAAAACCTTTTTTTAACTGAGCATAGTTCGGTATAAATCTACATAAAAATTTTTGTTTCCCTTGCAAACTCTGGAGTTGGCGAAGAGTGGAAGGAGGAGGTAAATTGATGATAGCCTCAACCTTTGATGGATCGACATGAATGCCATCTTTCGAAATGATGAATCCAAGTAATTGTCCTGATTTTACACAAAAAACACATTTGTGTGGATTCAAACAAATTTTGTAAGGCCTACACCTAATGAAGATTGCTCGTAAGTGTATAGGATGATATTCTTTACATCAATAATGAGCAGGTAAGTCATCTATAACGTTGGAAAATATGTTTGATATCATGAAAAGTATAAGACATAGCTCTTTGAAAAGTTGCACCAGCATTTTTTAGTCCAAAAGGTAGTTTTCAATATGAAATTGTGCCCCAAGGACATATAAAATTTGTTTTAGGTTGATCGTCAGGGAGTATGTTTATTTGATTGTAGCCAGAAAAACCATCCATAAATGAGAATCTTTCGTTTCCGACACAATCATCAACAATTTGATCGATATAGGGCATAGGATAGTTTCCTTTTGGACACACCTTTTTAATGTCCCAATAATCGACACATACTTTGATAGTCCCTTGTTTCTTCATAATGGGAACTGTGTTAGATACCCAATCTCTCAAACGAATAGGATAAATAAATCCTGCTCATAATAGCTTCTCAACTTTAGCTTTGATTGTTGCAGCTTTCAGCGGATGTATTGGATGTAATCTCTATCTAATAGGCTTAGCATCCGGGTATGTATAAATTTCATGAATTACAATCTTAGGATTGATGCCTGGCATATCTTCGTAAGACTAGGAGAAAATGTCTCATAATTGTTGAAATAGGGATTTGTAAGTGCTAATCTCCTCCAGCGAACAAGAATCACCTATATGAAATTTTTCAATAATTCCAGGTTTAATCGATATGTCAATAGGAACTATTGTAGAAATATTTCTCAAATTTGTCTCAAAATCCGAATGTGTAATCGATGTGAGATTATGTGGTTCCTTGAAATAATCAATTGTAAAAATAGACAAAAAATCATTTTCAAGCTTATCAAGATTAGGTAAAATGGAAGATCTATGATGTAGATAATCTCATGGTAATTCATATGATGAAAAAATTTCCCAAATACTTTCATCAGTTTCGAATACATGTTGAAAGGGATCTGAAAATGATGTCAAGGTTAAGCTCAATAGAGAAGACGATTCTTTGTTGATCACATTCATTTGATCATGAAAATTTGATGAGTTGTTAGAATAGGATTGTACTGCTACATATGTCGATTCAAAAGTACTCAAAGGCATCTCGCCATTGAAAGAGTCCAATTATGATTCTAAGGGCACAATCTATGTGTCATAAAATGGTATTGTGCTTGATGAGATCATATTGATATTGGAAATTTTTCATGGTGCATTGCATGGGGGTATAGTGAAAGTTCCCATGAGAGAATAAGCCTTCATTAATCCTACACCAACATCTTCATATGGGATAACCGTTTTTCAAACATGTTGAATGCTATCTGTAGAAGTAGGGTCTGAAGAAAAATATGACAACTGATCGATTTTAACAATATTTCCTTTTTGAGGAAACGTGATTACCTAAAAGACTGATGAAACAATAGCAATCATGGCATAAGACCAACTATGACCTAGAAGAAGGTTGTAATCAAGAGGGGCATCAAAAACTTCCACCTCTAGGTTAACGGTTTTTCCTTCTACTTCTATAGGCAGATCCTGGGGTATTCCGTATGGATGAAAACGTCTTCCATCAAAGGCTTTAAGGTTAGTCGATGATTGGTTGAGTGCTGAAGAACCAAGGGTTTTCCAACAATTTAACGACAATATACATGTATATTCCACCTTATCAATTACTGTACGAAAAACTCGTCTTGATTTGACTAATACAGGAATATGAAAAGCCATCTGCTGAGGGAGTCTAGGTACAAAATTTTCGAGATCAATGACCATTAGGTTCGAGTCTTTAGGATCAATAGCTCTGATAACTGATAATAGTAATTTCCTTTGTGTTGGACATGATTGTAGCCCTTTTAAGGCCAACATTGCTGAAGGGGATATTGCCAAATCTTGAACAATGTTGTAATTCTGAGCAGCTCTCGCATGTGGATTGAAAGACGATTTTCGAAGTACACCTTTTGCAGGTGGTTTAATCACTAAATCAGGGTTAGGTTTCTCAATTTCAAGTGGTTCAGAAATTGGAGGTATGGCCGGTGTTTGACTATAAGTTTAAGTCTCTTTACCAATTACAGGACTCTTAGTTCCATAATCTTGAGATCATGTCGCAACCATTACCTGAGACATCATTAAAATATTTTCCGGTGAATTGGAAGAAGATCTGATCATTTTACTATCTTGAGAAGGAAAAGGATCCTTCAAGGCAGCATGTGTGGGTGAAACTTTGAAAAATTTGGAGACCTTGGACCGATGTGGACACTATTTGGTATAGTGAGCCTCGTCATAGATAAGACAAGGATAATGAGGTCTCCGCTTTTCATCAGTTGGTTCGGTTTTTTCTGTTTTCTTTTTAGGAGATGTTTTTTTCTTATTTTATTATTTCCTTTCTTCTTATTTTTGGTTTCAGCTTTAGTCGTGGATGAATCTAAAATAGGAATTTCAATAGAAGTTTCAAGGGAATATTCTCCTTTAGGTGAGTCTGGTAAAGTTATTATGGGAGAAGTAGGTTTAGATGACTTCTTCTAACTCTTTGTAGCACTAATTGTACCAATTACACAATCTACAGAATGAGAACCAAAAAGAGTTGCAATAATTTGGCCTGGGCGTGGTAAGTCAATAGTTTTTTCTTATAGAGTACCAAACTGTGTGTATACAAGGTCTAAGTACTGTGCTTGAGCTATGACCTATTCTTCTGTAACAATGTCTCCCTTAGCTACGTCTTCAGTGATCTTTGGAAGTAGTGATTTAATGAACCATTCTGCCAAAAGATTTGAAATGTATGTAGATGTACTCTGTTTTAATGAAGTTAAGATTTTCGTGCCATTGTCATAACAGACTAGCAACTGAAAGTGAGTTGGGAAATTTTCTTCTAATGCGTTGAAATTATTTAAAGAGCTACGTGGTAGTTCAATATACCAATTTGTAGCTAAGCCTATCAATATTCTTTGAAAAGTCTCAATTGAATGGAATCAGCGATTAAGGAGTTGGATGCGTGCCAAAGATGATAAGTCATCACATGATTTGAGGGGTATGCGCCTGATTTTCCTTCGAAATTAGGTATGTCACCGAGAAACTTATTTGGCATTTCCAGCCAAAACAAAAGATAATAAATTGGATCATTTGTGAAGCACAAAAAATCTGGAAAGTCTAATGTTGCTATAAATGGTAACTGACAGTTAGGGTCTTGTTGAGCAAACTAATAAACTTCAGGAACAATACTAGTACTTGGAGGAGGATATCCAGAATAGCCTAGAATAGCCTATGAAGATGGGATTGGAATACCTTTTGGGTATCCAAGGTTAGCCATACCAAACTGAGGTCGAGCCGGTATTTGACATGTATAACCAGGGTATGGTTCACCTTGGTAGACTGTATTTTGTCCTCTTGGTCCATATTGAAACTGCCCTTGAAATGGTTGATTCACAAATTGACCTACAAAAGGTTGGCTTGTTGGAATTTTAGTTGCACCAGGTTGTCCTACAGAGGTTTGAACAGTAGACTGAACCAGAGGTCTAGTTTCATGAGTACTGACTTGGGGGATTTCCTGTGTTTATGCCATTGTTTGAAGGGTTGTAGCAACAGAGACTTGGGAAACTCCAAGGATAGGTGTTCTTGGTTGTTGAACATAAGTTTTCACAATAGATTGGACTGGATTTCTCAAGGTACTCAGACCAGCTTGTTGACTACTAGGTGCAGATATCAGAGGTGAAATTTGAAGTGTAGCTGGGCAGGTTGCTGGATTTGGGTATAACCAAATTGACCAGTTGGCTGACCAGGTTGATTATAAGCTACTTATATAGTAGGATTCAAATTATTTTGGTTCAATGATGGGTTCCACACTGTATTAATTCTAGTATAAGGATCTCCCATTAAAGGTTGTGGTGCATAAGGTTGACCATAACTAGTTTGAGGTATTGGAATGTATGTTTGACAATTTGCCAGATAATTTCTAGTAAAGGGTTGGCCTCCTTGAAAGGAAATTTTCCATTGATATAACTTTTTCCCTTGAGGAGGCAGTTGTCCTTGAAAAATTTGTGGCCCTGGTATAGAGTAATTCCCTTGAACAAATTGTCCTTCACGAGTATACTGCCCCCTAGGTGGTAAACTGTTACCTTGAGGGTCAGTTGAAGGAATATTTCCATACATCATATAAAAATTTTCCATTGTCAAATTTGTAGTATCAGATTCATTGAGACCATTTGATTGTGTAATTTTTTCAGAAGAGGGAGATGCACCTTAGAAAATACCATAGAGCGACTGGTATCTAGCAGGAACTGATGGACCACCATACAAAAAAGTTTTTGGTTATGAAGAAAACATGGATGACTCACCCAACATTCTTGATGAAGACATGTAACTTCCTATGGGTGTGGAGTAAAAAGGAATGCAGTGTGGTGAATAATTGAGACCAATAATATGTAGAAAGTTGGTTAATTGATGATACCAAGGGTCTAGTTTAAAAGGACTGTAAGGGTAAATCGATTCACTATACCTTATATCTACATATTCTTGACGTGAAGGAATTTTTATCTGTTCTTTCGTGTCAGTAATCTCTTCAATACGAATCAAGCCAGGAGGAAGGTTCTCATTAATTCGAAGCTTCACTCGAGGTGAACAAGGATGACCATGGTTTCGGGCTATGAACTCCGAAGTTGACTCAGATGAAGTAGATTCAGATTCAGGCTCAGATATTTCAGGTTCAATAAGTTGAGTATCTGATAATTCACCAGTTGCAAACTAAACTGTGATTAATTCTGAAATTTATGTTTGTTCTTGATTTCTTCCTAATCGGGATGTATTATTACTGGTGTTTCCTCTTGTTCGGGTTCTTGTTTGTTGACCTCTTTCAGATTTAAGCTTTTCTAATTGACTTGGTGTATACTCAGGGGGTTTCCCTAAATTCAACCACAGTTAATGTTTAACACACGAAATCAAAAAAATGTTTCAACAAAATAGACCTAAGGCTCCTAAGAAAACAAGCAGTTTGAACACACGCCTACAAAATCTAAGAGAAAATCTACCCACAAATAGCATGTTTCTACACTAAAAACAATATTTGGTGATGAAATCCAACGTCATAGAAGTTTAATGTGGAAAACCTAGCAGTTGGAAGAGTTACCCCAACAGCCTGCTTAATGAAACAATCTGGTGCAATTCCCTCCACTTATTCCATCTCGAAGTGAAGAGTACCCTCTGGAAAGTCCAAGTGATTCTAGCCAATGTCTGTTCCAGGTATGGTGGGACCTTCCCTCCACCGTCACCTTGGGAAAAAACCTAAATATTATGGCCACTAAGGTCACCAACAAAGACAAATGCACCTAGGGGAACAGTCTATGATCTGATACACACACAAGGGTAGAGTATCAAGATAAATCCCCTTGAAGGCTCCTCGACATGGTAAATCTGAGGTTTTCTGACGAGTGACCCTAGGCTCCTCGACAATGGTTAATCCGAGGTTTACCATTTTTATTACATGCACATATTCTAACTTTTCCAATGAGATAGGTATGATTACCTCACTGGGTCTGACATGATCTCTTGCTTAACTCTTTTAAGAAGAGCTTCCCAGAGTACAAATGAAACAAATGGATTTCCCTTCTACAAGAATCTACTTGTTTGTTTAAGCTTCTTTGGAACACTTATTACAACCTATTCCAAAACACTAGCCTAAGCTATGTGGGTGGAATGAGCCCTAGAAAATGTAAAATGTCTAAATTGATTTTATTAGGTGTTGTATTAATTTGGCTATTATTTAACACAAAAGGTATGGATTTGAAACTTTGATGATGCTGTGACCCAATGAAAAATACTCTAAATCCATCTATATGAGAAATGCAACTCTTTATTTTCAATGAATTTTATTTAGGAGAAAGTTGAGAGATTTATTGATTTTCAAAACACAAACATTTTCATCCATAAACATAATCCTTTTTTAAAAGAAGACAATTTCATCAAGAAATAAATTTGCAAGAATGATCAATTTCTCTTTTGAAATGAAATTCCTTGAAAAATCAAATCAAAAAATACAATTCAGCAATCAATCAATTCCCAAAAGAAAACAATTCCTAAAAATTCTAAAAAGCATAAATTTCAAAATCAAAAAACAAAATTCTAATTCTGAAGTCTATCTAGAATGTTTGTGGATGATTTCTCTTATTTGTGATCAGACTAAGAAAGTTTCCACTTATCTCAGCAGAAATGAAATAATCCAAGAGTGCTTTGGTATTGAATCAGGCTTCAGGGAGCTAGAATCTCTTATGGGTTTGCAAATGAATAGGGAGAAAATATTCATAAAAGTAAGGTTTACAACAATCCTAATGGATCAAGAAGACAAAATCATAAAACCAGTAAGTTGAGGAAAATGAAGGTATCTTCCACACAGAGAAGCAATAAACCAGGGCAAAGCCTATCATATAAAATGAAAATAGGATGATAAATCACACAAAACTCAAAATTTGCTGAAAAGGAGTTCTCACAAGATCTGACAACTAAGATGGATCAGGGAAAACTTGAAGAATAAGGTTATCTAGCTCTAAAAAGGAGAAATTTATTTTTTTCAAAATTTTCCAGGGGGTGCGCAGCTTACAGTTGAATACAGTGCACAGTTGCACTAAATTGAACTAAAGTTGCACAGGTTACCGCACTGTTTACTACAAAAACCACGCAAGCAAGGAAAAAATTGGAAAAAATAAATAACAAGCTTTCTTTTTTAGGGATTCTTAAAAGTTATCTACCCAACCACACTCAAAGAAGCCAAAATCAGAAAACTAAAATTTCAAACTGAATACAAACAAAGAAAACTAAGCTATAGATCCCCAGTATGGTTGCCAATTTGTTACGAGGATTAACCTCTCTTGCAGACAAGGGAAATCTCCCTAGTACTCCAGCAAGTAACTGGAAACAAATATCCATTTGAATACATATTTCTCTATATTAATTTCATTTCAAGGTTATTATAATAGTAAAGTAGAGAGGACATGCTCCTACCTTGAAATCCAAATGTCTGATGTAGCCCTTTGTCCCATCGCTCCAAAGTAGTTGTTTAAAGAGTAGAACCTACAATAAAAGACAAGATAAATAATCAAAGCATATGCAAAATATAATAATAATAAAATACTAATCTAACTTAGTGATCAAGGAGTCTAAGTATTGACATTATTCCCATAAGCATAGAAAAAAAACAATGAGAAAAAGATATCCATATGTATTATCTTAAATAGAAAGAGTAATCTTACAACCTGATGCCTTGATGTTGTACAAATTTCTCCCAGGGTCTTGAACAATCATTCTCCTTCAATATGATAAGCCTTCCTCTCTAGAATACCAGCATGGAGTTATGGACACAAAGGTGTGATCTTCCTTATGCCAACAAAAAATCACTAGTGTAGAAAGTATTGACTCTATGAACTCTCTTCAGATTAGAAACTATATAGATTAGCCTCTAATTACATTGGTATCTACACTTCACCCTGAAACTTGAGCTCAATTTATAAGGAAATGGAGGTAGTTTCATTTCCATGAAGAGGGGCAGGGATTCCTCTCATGAAGGGATTTGAGGTCCATGGATGAAGGGATAAGCTCCATGAGTGGAGGGATAAAGCTTGAGCTGTCCTGACTCTAGAGGCTTCCAGTTGGGAGAACATTCGACCAACTAGGCTTCTAGAATTTACTTTTTTATTTTACTTGCTTTTCATGGGGGTGGGCAGGTTTTAGTGGAAAAAAGTGTGGGAGTCGCCACAATTAATGAACATAACATCAGTGCATGTGTAGGGAAAGGCTAGAAAAACTGTATAGGTAGACTTTTAAGGGTTTTACAAAGATTTTCTCCAATTTCCAAGACTTAATTTAGGAAAATGAGTGATTTTTACTTCTAAGGGAACATGATATGGATGGTTATAGACCCATATGAACAATCAAATTTCATGGTGACAAAATGACGTGTAACAATTCTTACATAAAGAATGGAAATAAACTTGCTCGGGTGATGGTAGCTTATTTCTGAGAAGAGATGGAAATTACATGCTTCTCAATTGAGCTATAGTGAGGCTTGAAGGCCTAATTATTATTAAGAAATAATGGAAAATAATAAGCATATAAAAAACTAACCCTAGGAGATGAAGCGCCAAAACTATGGGCCACGTTTGGGTAAATTGGCACATCGACTTCTTAGGGACATAGCTTTGGCATACAATCTATGTTCGACGTGCACAATACCTTGTTACAAATATATATCCAAGGAATACAACTTTCAAATAGAAAATGTTGGTTGAAAGCCCATGTTGGCCCTATTTTTCCCAAAAAACATCGTTTAGGGCCTCAAAACGGCTCTGGAATTTTAGGACCCTAAAAACTGCCAAAAATAGCAAATTTTGCTACAATTAACGAAACTAAAAAAATGAAAGAAACAATGGTGGGGTTCCAAGTGGAATAGGTAGGCAACCACCAATATCTAGCTCGATCATTCCTCCCCCCTTAGGAAAAAATGCTCCCCATTGCGTTCAGTTCCTCCATGAGATGAGGAAACTTCTACCGAACTTGGTCCCTAGTGACCCACTTGCCTTGGTGTAGGAGTTGGCTAACTTTGACAAGCCGATATAGTTGGATCTTCTATTGGCGAGTGTTCTTGATCTAAATGTCCATGATCCAATCATTTGTGGTCTATTCCGTGCATTCGGGTTTTAGTTGTGTTGGTGTGAGTTTTTCTGCAATGTGTCATGTGTCCAGTAATGGTGGAAGGTATGGTCGAAGGCAGTCCACATTGAACATTGGGTGCATGCCAAGTAATGGGGGAATGTTTAGCTCAAAACATTGTCTCCCATAACCTTGATAATGGTGTAAGGCCCATATTGGAGTGGTTTGAGCTTCCAATGAGCTCTAGTTAGGCGTTCTTTCTACAAATGAAAGCAAACTTTGTCGACCAACTGAAACTTGTGTGGCACCTGATGTTTATCATGTCACTGATTTTACTTGGCACTGGTATTTTCAATAAATCTGGTTTCTTTATCAACCTCAGGCATTCCATGTGTGTATTATGTTATCACTCAGAAAAATTGAAACATCATTTGATATAGTCTTAGGGGTTCATTTGTCAAAGGTATGGTCATAGAGTTCATTTGTCATCAGTTGGTAAAGGAAAATTTTAAATTTTTTCTTATTAGCCTATCCTAAGGTCGAAACCCACCCCGATTCAAGTCTTTCCATGTCACATCAGTCATTATTTCCTGACATATTCCATTTCCCAAGTTTCTATGTCCAAAAAGGTCATTTTAGCCAAGATTTCATGTTTTCGTAGCGAATTGCACAGTAAAAATGTAGTTTTCGCTACGAAATTGTTGATACTTTTGTAGCGAAACTACCATGAAATATTCTAAGTACGTTGAAAAAAGAGTTATTCATGTCTATCTTTTCAAATCAGGTGCTAGGTGTCAGTTAATTATTAGAATTGTTAGGGTGAGTGTCATGCGATTTAGTTAGGGTTAAATCAAAGTACAATGGTCATGTCTGAGGTCATCACTTATGTTTTTAGCATATATGAGTCATGATGAAGGCATAAGTTGTCATCAAAACTTTAAAATCATTCTCAATTGAGTCTTTGTCATTCCCTCCTTCATCTTTGCATGTTATTAAGCTCTGGAGAGTTGTTTCACCAAGCCAAGCTGGTTGTTGGCATTTTCAAGCAATTGCAAGTGTCATTGATCAAGCGAGCCAGAGAAGGTATAAAAGCACCATGGCTGCAAAAAATAAGACGAAAAAATGAGGCCACTGTCTCAGATATGAGCCATCAGACATGAATTTTCTGAATGAATACCCAACTGCCTTAGAATTATTCAGAAGAACGGGGTGTTTGCAGTTTTTCCAAAGATTGCAAGGATGCCATGTGCAGTTTTCTAAGGAGTTTGCCATCAGTTTCAATGGGACAGCTACAAAGGTGGGAATTTTCAACCTCACTATAACACCAGATATTATTGTAGCAGCAAAAGGAATTCCTAGAGGAGGAGAACAATGGTTCAAAGGTTTCAAGTTCACCATGTAGGAATGTAAGGAATTTATCAAGCCAGAACATAGTTAGATTGATCTCACAAATGCCATCCCAAGGAGCTACATGAAAGACAACTTCTCAAAGCTACTCCTAATCATTTAGAAATACTTCACTTGTGAATGTAGGTACCACATGGTTTACTCATACCATTTCAGGCTTCTACTAAATTTGGTTGGTGAGAAGTCTCTTGATTTACCTTTTTACTTATACAGAAGTTTAGCTAAAATTTCAAACAAAGTTCAAGCTAAATCTGAAAGAAATAAAACCTCACTTTTTCATCATGGTTTAATCAAGTTGTTGGTTTTAGAAGATTTAAAAAGATTAGGCAAAGGCTGGTCATCTTTTCTATTTGTCTGTGGTTTTGAAGTGGATACCATCACCCCTAAAAGAACTCCTAAACCTAGAGGTATACCATCACCTTTAGTGGTAGAGAAAAGTGAACCGGTAATCATAGAAATAGAGCCATTGCAGAAATTTGATATAAGAGAGCTACAAGAAGCCAAATAGTGGCCAAGGGTAACTTAGAAAACATTCCGCATGCTATTGATATTGAGGAAACCCCCATAGTCCAAGCTGAAGATATAGATGAGGTGGGAAAGAAGCTCAAGAAATCCAAATCAACTAAGAAGTTAGAGTTTGAGGGTGAAGATGTAGGATTCATGTTTTAGGCTAGGAAACCAAGGACAAGACATGCTAGAAAGGTCTTGGAAAGCAATAAAGAAGCTCAGAAGGTCACTAAAATTGTCCAGTCACCACCAAGCATCATTGACCTCTCATCACCTGCAAAAGAAGATCTAGTCATCAAGCAAAAGAAAGGAAAGGAGAAAATCATTGAAAAAATAGAGATTGAGGTCCTTAAGGAGCAGTTGAAGTTAGCAAATCATGAAATAGTTGTCTTGAAGAACGAGGCAAGGAAACATAATGTTTAGAAGGTACAGCTTGAGAAAATGAAAGAAGTTTGGGAAGAGAAGGTTAATAGTGTGTCAAAGACCTTAGATAACACACAACAATTAATCAAATGGACTCAGCCATTAAGAGGAGAGGTGAATCATATCAGAAAAATGAACCTGCACTTGAAATCTAGGAATAGAAAACTAAAGGACCAAGTCAAAGACCTCATAGAGTAGTTAGAATTGACCCATGAGGAGATGGAGAAGAAGGGCTTAAAGATGATTGTGGTTGAGGAGCCCATAGCTCAACTCATCATTAAGGAAGAGGAAACGCCTCAAGAATCTTAAGTTGAGTTTGATTATGTTTTAGAAGGCTTACGACATGTTGAAGACAAATTTTTTGTAGGTGGAGGTTGATTTTTTGGGACAGTGTTAAAATCTGGAATTTCTGTAGTTTTTCACAGTTTCATAGCATTACCTAGGCTTAAAGCCAGGAAAATGCTACGAAAATTTCTGTAGCAGCTTATTTGTTTCCAACATCACTTTTTGCAGTTTCCAAGGAGGGATTTTAATGGTGATGAGGTGTCATATCATGATGAACACCCTGGAACAACAAAGAAGTAGAAATTTTGAGTGCAAAAGCCGTTTTTTTGACGCTACGAAACTTCCTTGTTTTCGTAGCAAGCTGTTTTTGAAGGATTACGAGCAGTTTAAAAGCAGTTATGGATAGGTGGACACATCCAACAGGTCAAGGGACATTACCACCAAACAATTATGACTTGAAGACAATGCAATGGAGACATCTCATCAACAAAATCTTTGATATAAGATAATGTCTTGTACTCCTAAAAAATAGGGTTTTGTTCTACATGATTAGGAGGGATTTTAATATGTCAAGTAGTGATGAGCTATGTCATAACCTATTCAAACATGTGATGCTTAGTTGTCAGTAATATGTAGTTGTTTTAAAGATAAGGTAGACTAATGTAATAGATAGGAGTTTGATTCCTATTTAAAAAAGTCATTTTCAGAGTGTAGTTGTCATTTTATTATTAAAAGACATGTTTTTCTGCTATATGAGGTGTCATAGGAAGATTTCGAAGAATCTAGCCAAGAGGCAGATCATCCCTGCTGTAAGAATGTCTATTTAAAGGCAAATTATCGAAGTTGTAAAGGGTTGGAGATTTTTTGCACCATACTGCTGCTTTATGTAATTTGACTTATATCAGTAATACAAAGGACATCTTCTTGATAGGCCTAAGATTCTCATGGAGTTTTTAATGTCTTTTTGATCTATATCTTTATGTTTACCACTTCAGTATATTTCATCTTTATTACTCATAATTCATATGTTTATGCTCCGACTTCCTTTATTGATGAAATGATTGTGTTGCCCTATGTTCTATGTGTGATTTTCCTTTGTTAAAGACTCTTATCTGCCTCAGCTTCCATGTCAAGAAACCTTGCCACTGAATCTACTGATTTGTTGACTCCATAAGCCCAATGGTAGCAAGCCTACATTGTTTTCAACCTACATACACAAAAATAAAGTTACTTTTCAAATAAAATTAGCCATCTAATTACTATCAGTATTTAATATCATAAACCCCTTTGAGAGAGCCCTCTTAGACTGAAGAGGCTAAGCTTCAGTCAAAAGCTAGTTTGAAAGAGTTACATAGAGTTGTCTGATCAGTAGCTAATCAAGTACAATTTTTTTATAACATATTATGTCTATTTAGTTGCATGAGGTATGGCAACATCAATCAGACATAATGGTTGAAATCGTAGACCAACTTGAAAGGGATTGTGACTATTCGAGCTATGGAGAGCTCTGTTATGATTGTGCTTCACATCGGGGAGTATCTCATCCCAAGTTCATGGATGCCTTGAGTTTTACATGAATATTATGTGCACTATCATATTTTTGACAACCTATCTATGGACATCAGTCTTGAGATGGAATACAGTTGAATTGGTGAGCTTGGAGTCCAATAGTGTCCACAACCTTAACAAGAATGTGCTTAGGAAATTTCTATCATGATCTTATATAATGGTCTGTGGGATCCCAAAATGTAACCATACTCGTTCAAAGAATATTTTGGCAGTTTCCTTTTTCATGATGCTCATCTTGCAGGCCGCCAATATAGCCATCTTAGAAAATATTTCCACGACCACAAACACAATGTCATTGCCATAATTTGTAGAAGGAAGGTCATAAATATATTCCATGGAGGTGGATTCCCAAGGATGGTTGGGAGTAGGCAGAGGAGTGTACAGGTTTTGCTTCTTGATAGTTAGCTTGGTGATGATGTAGGCAGTGCAGGATCAGATATATTTCCCAACATCTAGGCATATTTTTTCCAATAAAAGTACTTTTGTAGTACAACCATAGCTCTCTCCACACTAAATTTTCCTACGACCCAACTGTAGTGCACCTATCAAATCAGCTTGGCACACTTGCTTGAAGGAACACAAAGGTGACCTAGATGGCATAATAATGCATCCTGGAGGTGGAAATCACGAACTTGTTTTCCATCTACTAGCATATGATATGTGGAGGAAAAATCTGGATCATTTTTTTATAGATGTGTTCATCCAAAGTTCTTGTGGCCACAAGAGTTGAGAATAGTATTCATCGTTGCAATTGGGGGGTGACTAAGGCAGTCTCCAACATGATCGTTGTTTCCCTTTTTGTATTTAATGTTCAAGCGGAATTGTTGCGATATGTAGACCATTTATGATGGCGATCGTTCTACAACTTCCCTTGTTTCTGTATAAACTAAAGAGGTCGGTGATCGATGTGGATGACCGTCTCCTTCCCCAAAATGTAATGCTTCCATTTTCAACAAGCCTACACGATAGAATACATGTCTATATCATAGGTGAGGTACTTCCAAATTGTATCAGAAAGTGTCTCACTATACTAGGCCATTGGATGCCCATGTTGGGTGGGAACTGCACCAATGGCATAGTCGAAGGCATCTGTCTTAATTTCAAATGGTTGTTGCAAGTTTTTCACTGTGAATACTGGTGCAAAGTAGAGGCGGTGCTTCAAATCAACGAATTTTTTTTGTTGGGATTCGGACCAGGAAAACTTTGCTTTCATCTCGCCCTTATTAATCTTACTCAAAGGCCAAGTGATATGGGAGAATCCCAACACAAACCTCTGATAAAAAATTGCAAGGCCCAAAAAACTACGAAGCTCTGTTAGATTGGTTGAGGCTGGCCAATCCCTAATGACTTGGATCTTAGTCGAATCCACATGCACACCATGCTAATCTATTATGTAACCCATATATTGGACCTGGCTCATGCCAAAGGTGCGTTTCTCCACGTTTTCATATAGTTTGTGCTGCCAAATGGTTTGAAGGACCTACCAAATATGTTGCAAGTGTTTTTCCCAACTCTTGTTGAAGATGAGGATGTCCTCCAGATAAATAACCACGAATGATTTCATGAAGGGCTGAAATATGTCATCCATTAGCCTCATAAAAGTAGCAGGAGAAATTTTCAACCCGAAGGGCATAACCAACCATTCAAAAAGGCCTTCCTTGGATTTGGAGGTGGTCTTCCATACATTTGTGGGCTTTATAGGAACCTGGTGATAGCCAGACTTCATATCAATATTGCTGAAATAATTGGCTCCATTGAGTTGGTCCAAAAGGTCATCAATCCATGGGGTTGGATAACTGTTCCTAAGAATGATTTGTTTTAGTGCCTGCTAATCAATCTGAAGCCTCTAGGTCGCATCCTTCTTTTGTACATGTACAAGCAAGCTCCCACATGATGAGGAACTTGGTTGGATGTGCCCTTTTATAGAAACTCTTGTATTTGATGCTCGATCTCTTTATTTTATAGAATGGAGTAGAAATATATTGGCCCATTGGGCTGAGGTGCTTCGGGAGTCAGATTGATCGAATACTTGACCTAACAGTGCAAGGGTACCCCTGCGGGTGAGGAGAAGATTTCCATGTATTATTCCACGACCGTATCCACCTGCTTCTACTGCTTGGAGGAACCTTTCCTGGGGGCCATGGATGTGGCTAAAATATTCCCCTCAATTTGAGAGTGAATAAGAAAGAACACAAATTTCCTGGCCTAGGAGATGATCGTACTACATTTATTAGCAGAGATCAAAGAGATTTCGGTAGGTGGAGCTACCTCTGCTATTTTGTATAACTTATTACCAAAAGAAATAATAACGATGCGAGGCATAGACTCATACATGGCATGATGCTTCCACGAGTATGGTTGGCCTAATAATACATCAAAAACTTCAAGAGGAGCTATATCATACAATACCTCATCTGTGAAGGGCTTGATGTTATAGGGAATATGACACTGTTGGCTGACGTAGATATCTCGTCCTTGGTGAAGCCACCCGATGGTGTACGTATGTGAGTGTGATTTGGTCGGTAGGCCCAACCGCTTCACAACCTATTTTGAAGTGAGTTTCTTTTGGCTCATGCTGTCGATAATGAATTGTATACATGAACCCTTCACCCATATTTGAGAGTGAAAGAGGCATTTCCCCTCCTCTGGATCTTCAGGTTTTGTAATGTTCCAGATCTGGAATTTCTACAACAATGAGAATACCCTAAGGTATTCCAGAGTTAGAGAGGAAGAAATATGACTAATAACTAATTTTAAATCATTTAACCTTCAATAAAATATGCAGCAAAAACTTTATACAGTGTTTTATAGGCCAAAAGGTGGGGAAACATGATGATTTGTGCCCTAAAACCACTGTATTCTGAGATCTGCGTAAAAATAAGGTGGGAAAGTGGTTGGATATGATATATATGGTTATTAGGAACTCCCATGTCGAATTTTAGAAACAAAAAATGCGTTTTTCTATGTTAAATAGTTCCTCCTTTCCTAACTAGGTTAGAAAACCTTGATTTCCCATGACCTGAAGTATGCAAAAATTTACTGAAGCATAAGAGCATAATTTCTAAAGGTTTTAGCTGCAATAGGGTCTAAAAATTAATGAATCATATCAGAGACATAACTCATACATCTTACAGAAGAAATAATGAGAGAATGCAGAATAAATCCTCAGAAAAGAGGTGCTACAACCATGATAAAAGACTACATAACCATGAAAACGTTATTTTTAGGGCTGAAGAAGAATTTTATTAATTCTACAGATCTAGATCATATCTATACATAAAAATTTAGATCTAATACAGATCCATGTACAAGAAAGGCTGATCTATACATTCCCCTTGGGGTTTTGCTCAAAACATGAAGCACAGGAAATAGATCTGAGATCTAATAATGTAGATCTGCAAAGTGATTCAGAATTTATGAATAATACAATATCATATCAGATCATATCTGAAAAAAACATGGATTGGATGGGCAATCCATGGATCACCATAGTGAAAGGAAGAATCCCAACACCAGAGATCTCTCCTCCAAAATGTAGGCAAAACACCCTACAGCTGTAGATCTGAAAATAATGTTGTCCAGGGAAGGAAACAGAGTTGTAGCCTATGAGAATGGAATGGGCTGATGCCAATATGTAGACCTGAAGCACAATCAGCAAATGAACTCTTCCAGGAGTTTAAAAGACACGCTCACTAAGAAAAGCCACTGCTATCATCTAGATCTGAGCAGATCTAGATCTCCACTTACTGCAGCTCAACCCACAATAAGAGCAGTGATGTAAATTTAAGGTGAAGCTTGGCCCAAGCCTGATAGTGGACAAGTTAGAACAATTCTCCTCCAAGAGCTACTCAAGGAAGGAGGTGGGATTCCTGAATAAGAAGTCCCAACAAGGGATGTCTAAGCAGGCAGACCTTCAAAAATAATGATCTTCAACAAACTTTTCCTTGTTGCCCTCCTCTTCCTTTTATAAGATAGGAGTCTTTCCAAACCATAAACCACCTTGAATCACTTAACCCTTTTCACATTAAATCCTCCTTCTAGAACTGCGCTATCCCTCAAAGAGGTTCAATGCATCTAGACCGCGTTGTTGACTTGGTCAAAGATGGCCCACTCTTGTGATTTAGACCCATTCACACCTGTAGGATTTTATTTAAATAGCCCAGATATGTGTCTGTTCACATAGGCATTGATTTATTCTTAGTTTTTAGGAGTTTTACATGTCCTCCTTCACAGTTTATTCATCAATCATGAAATGTAAAATAAACAAGGAAAAATTAATATTCCTATTAGCTGAAGCTAATTTAGGAATATTACAGTATCCCCATCCCAAATTTTTCTTGTCCTTAAATAACTGCAAGGGTGCTGCAAAACTTCCCCTTCTTCTCTTGTGGCCTCCTAATCTATTAGTCTCCACCATTGCTCTGAATCTTCTACAATAGATCTGTCTTCCAATGGTCCTCCCTCAATATGCAAGTTAGCCTTTGGTGAATAAACCCAAGGACTCTCATCATGAAGAAATGGAAGGTCAATGTGGAAACCTTCTTGCTGATCCATGGCCTCCTCAAGATATAAGTGATGACAATCATGGGGATTTTCATGATCCATGAAAGACTCCAATCTCCATGCTATGATCCAAATGAAGTGGATCACCTCCTAGCTTGGAAATCCATAGAATAACTCCTCCGCAATACATGTGAGAGGCATGTTCTTTCCAAACATATGGCTCACTCTACAAAGAGACAAGTGATTTATCATAGTGGCCATACAAAATCTCATGCTCCCATGGAAGCATGCAATGCAAATAGAATGGGGAACTCCTTTTCGCAAGCACACATCCAACAAGTGTGCCTCTCCTCCAACCATGTTCCCAAGGGTAATAACATTCTAATCATATGTAATCATGATTAGAATCATGCTAGCTTCCATATATGATAAATGAGAAGGAAGATGTTCCATCATGTCCAACCAGCGCAGTTTTATCCTCAACTGCCATAGAATAGGATATGACAAGTGCCTTCCCCAACACTTGTTTGCTGCCTCATGCCTTTGGAATTCTTGGAGAATGTACATCATAGTTGGTGTAAAGGAATCACACCATGAAGAATATAATAACTTTCCAACATCCTTCAAGGAATGGCCTACATCATCATAGTTCATGGCCTTGAGTATCCCATGAAACCCATCATAAATAGTGCCCCATCTTAGCACAATATCCTACAAATGAGTGTTAGGAAAAGATAAGCATATAGGAGATACATTATAATGCTAAAAAATACAAGCCTCTCTATATACTTGTTTTACATCAGTGGGGTAACTCATGGATGAGTTCCCTCTCACACTCAATGAATAAGGAGGTGTGAATGGTGGCTCTTCCCAAGAGCTATGTTCCTCCTCCTCTACCAAGTATTCCATGCACATCTTCATATGAGAGTGCACCTCATATTTGAAACCTTCCCATATGAATCCACCCAAGAGAGTATGATATGCTTTAATAAAACCAGTGGGTTTGGAAAGCAAGATCTCATAGGTGGCATCTAGTAGTCTCTCCTTGAGCTTGGAGTCACTAACCAATAGAATGAGATTATAGAAATAGATGACCCCATCAACCACCTTGAACCTTTCATCCTTTACTTCCCCATCAAGAACCCCACATGTGAAAAGGTCCTTGGAGTATTCCAACATGAGTTGGGAGTCCCAATAAGGATCTAGACTTCCCAAGAATGACAGCACTGTAGAAGTCTGAAATGTTGCCCCCATATTCTCATTGCTCCCTCCTTTGACATCATTGATATCAAAATCACATTTTGGAGCATCATAATCTCCCCTTTGCTGCCCCATTTTCAGCTGATCTTGCTCAAGACAAGATTGAAGCATATGGAAATCAACTTCCCCTTGGAAAGTTCTTGTCTTCCAAAACTTCCTAATTTTGGCCCAAGTGTACAAGAGGGTTAGCATCCCCTTGCACTGTTCAGAAATCTTCTTTTTGAATGAAGATATCATGGGCTGCCCCAAAGATGTGGAGTTTCCATGCATCCTCATGCTCATGCCATCACAGATCTCTGATTTCTCCTCTCTTAGCACAGACATCTGAGTGGGAGTTAGAAATGCCCCTTTCAGGAAATTGCTCATCTCTCTTCTGAATTCATGAGAGATTCTCTGCGTTGTGCTAGCTTCTCCCAAGGCTCCCTCCTTAGCCAAGTATGCATATGCTTCCCATAGTTGAGAGAAAACTTTAGATTTCCTCCTATCAAAAGGTGCTCCTGGTAAAGTACCTCCTTGCAAAGAGGTGTCAAGGCATAGAGAAGAATGTGGGTGTAGGTAGATAGATTTTCCTCCACCCTTAATGCATATATTCTCTTGCCTTCTTTGTGCCCCCAAGCTTGGAAATAGAGAAGGGTTCATGCTCTCCATCATGTGATTCCCTTCATCCTCTTTTCCTCCTTCTATCTTCAAGATATCATCATTTGACAATGATGGTGCATGATGCTCATGTGCTATGCCAACAGCTCTATGTGTGATACCTTGTGGAACTCTTTGCAAGAGTGCAAGAGTTTCTTCTCTTGGAGAAAGTGCTCCATCCTTCTCTTCATGAGATGCTTGAGGTGCCTTTGTTTTGACTGTGTTATCATCTCCTATCTTCTCCTCCTCTTCAATAACTGAAATTGTCTCATCATCAATAAGAGACCTCAGATCTTGGTCATTTATTGAAGGAGAAACCTTCATGCTTTCCTCTTGAGAAGAGGACCCTTCACTCCATGGAGATCTTGCCCTTGGAAAGGCATCAAAACAACTTACACCCTCTTCCATGGTCTTCAAAAATGGATTTGGATTCATAGACCCTTCCAAATCATGCAAAATCTTCATATGATGTGGTTTGATAGTGTCAACAGAAGATGTTACATATGGAGCTTCATCAAACCTTTCTATCAATCTTGCAATAAACCTTGCATAAGTAGGTGTATTGGAATTCTTCAAGGAAAAATACTCAAACCACCACCAAGCATATGCTTTACCTTCAAAATGCAGCGTTGCTACTTTGATGGCTTCAATATCTGAAACTTGACATTGTTTCATGAAGTTGTCTAGCTCCTCCACCCAAACCCTGAGGGGACATTTAAGTGATCCATCAAAGATAGATAGATAGAATCTACCCTTCTCATGCTGCTCCTCCTTTGAGTCTTTGCCTTCCTTGATCTTGCAGAACCCTTGGAAGTTCAAGTCATCTTTGAACTCCTTGGATTGAGCTTCATACTCCTCCAAATGCTCTCTAAGAGTCTCCTTTTTGGGCACACCTCCTTTCTTCCTCTTCATGAAGAAATCACAGACATAACGTTGAAGCTTTGGTGATATGGCTGATTACACATATCCATAAGATGAGGATTCAAAATGTTCCTCATGTACAGATCTTGTAGATATGATCAGAAGATCTTTCTGCTCTTGAAACTTTCTAGGAGTTTCACTACTTCTCATTTCTTCTTCTTGTTCAACAACCTTGGAGAGCTTCTTATTAGATCTGAAAAATGATGAGAGTAAAATCATATTTTTCATCATTCTGACCTTGCTCCTTGATATATAGCACTTTGTCTTGAAGCCACAGGCTGAGCCAAAGATCTTGCTTTGATACCACTGTAATGTTCCAGATTTGGAATTTCTACAACAATGAGAATACCCTAAGGTATTCCAGAGTTGTAGAGGAAGAAATATGACTGATAACTAACACTAAATCATTTAAACTTCAATAAAATATGCAGCATAAACTTTATATAGTGTTTTATAGGCCAAAAGGTGGCGAAAAGTGATTATTTATGCCCTAAAACAAATTTATTCTGAGATCTGCATAAAAATAAGGTTGGAAAGTAGTTGGATATGATAGCTATGGTTATGAGGAACTCCCATGTTGAATTTAAAAAAAAAAAAATGCGTTTTACTATGTTAAACAGTTCCTCCTTTCATAACTAGGCTAGAAAACCCTAATTTCCCATGACCTGAAGTATGCAGAAATTTACTGAAGCATAAGAGCATAATTTCTGAAGGTTTTAGCTACAATAGGGTCTGAAAATTGATGAATCAAATCAGAGACATAACTCATACATCTTACGGAATAAAGAATAAGACAATACAGAAGAAATCCTCAGAAAAGAGGTGCGACAACCATGATAAAAGACTGCATAACCATGACAACGTTATTTTTAGGGCACCAGAAGTAGATCTAAGATCTAAGAATGCAAATCTGCAAAATGATTCAAAATTTTTGAATAATAAAATAGCAGAGCAAATCAGATTTGAAACAAACATGGATTGGATGGCCAATCCATGGATCACCATAGTGAAAGGAAGAATCCCAACACCAGAGATATCTCCTCCAAAATGCAGGAAAAACACCTTGCAGCTATAGATCTGCAAATAACATTGTCCAGGGAAGGAAACAGTGTTGTAGCCTCTGAGAATGGAATGGCCTGATGCTAAGGTGTAGATCTGAAGCACAATCAACAAATGAACTCTTCCAGGAGGTTAAAAGACACACTCACTGAGAAGAGCCACTGCTATCATCTAGATATGAGCAGATCTAGATCTCCACTTGCTACAACTCACATGGAAATATCAACCCACAACAGGAGCAGCGCTGTAAATGTAAGTTGAAGCTTGGCCCAAGCCTGATAGTGGACAAGTTAGAACAATTCTCCTCTAAGATCCTCATCTTAGGAGCTGGTATTCCTGAACATGAAGTCCCAACAAGGGATGTATAAGCAGACAGACCTTCAGAAATAATGATCTTCAAAAACCTTTTCCTTGCTTCCCTCCTCTTCCTTTTATAAGATAGGAGTCTTGCCAAACCCTAAATTACCTTGAATCACTTAACCCTTTTCACATTAGATCCTCCTTCTAGAACTGCGATGTCCCTCAAAGAGGTTCAATGCATCTAGACTGCGCTGTTGACTTGGTCAAAGATGGCCCACTCTTGTGATTTAGACCCATTCACACCTACAGGAGTTTATTTAAATAGCCCAGATATGTCTTTGTTCACATAGGCATTGATTTATTCTTAGTTTTCAAGATTTTTACATGTCCTCCTTCACAATTTATTCATCAATCATGAAATGTAAAATAAACAAGGAAAAATTAATATTCCTATTAGATGAAGCTAATTTAGGAATATTACAGGTTCTGCCTTTTAGAGCTTGGTGGTGACTACCATCATAGCGGGCTCTATGTCAATGGCCTACTTACCCTTGTTGGTTCCCTTGTCGGGTTCCATCTTAGAATCAAAACAAGCATCCATCTCTAATTCTCTCAGCTCCACAACCAATGCATGCTTTATGTGACATTCATTCGTATTGTGAGTGGGGCTTTTGTGGATCTCACACTACTTTCTGTTGTCCTTCTTTTCCTTACCTTCACCCTTCGCTTGTGGCTTCGAGGATTTTCCCTCAGGGGTCTTGGTTGGGCTCTATCCTTTTCCTTGTGGCTTGGGGGCTCCTTTGTTCTACTTTGGGTTCATAGATCCAAAGTCTCGCTTCTTCTACTTGACTTTCTGCTCAATTTTGGCAGCATATCAGTATGTTGCACCAAGCAAGGAGATGTCTTGGAAATCCATTTCCTCTTGAATGTATTTGTGCAAACAACTAGGGTACTTGAGAACCAAATGTTTCTCAGAATAGTTGATACCCAACTTTGTGCGCAGGGTATGGAAAATATTTTTTATCTCATGCACATCTTCATCCCTCTGTTACCGCAACGTATTCCATTGTATGTACTTGCCTTCATAACTCTCGACAAGATAGTACTGCTCCTTGATGGGGTCTCAGAAATAATTCTAGATGTTTGCATCCAAAAATAGTGAGGGTTCCCCCTCGTCCTTTTGCTCATAGTAGGTTTCCCACTAGTCCTTGACATGGGGGGTGGATTTCAAGAGTGCAAACGTAATATTTTCCCTATTGGAAAAATCATGAACAGAAAAATATCCTTCTAACATGTTTAACCATTTATCTATGGAATCTGCATCTATCTGACCTTCAAATGTGGGAATATCAAAGTTGACTTGTACCCTGAAAGGAGTGGTCCTTCCAGAGTGGTTTTTCAGATGAATATGTGTCACATGTGGGCATCCACAGAAGAATTTGGGAAAATGTATCCATCGTCACGTTCCTCTGTTTCTTGAGGGCCTCCTCGAGCAATATTTTGATAGGATCTCCTTCTCCCTCGTCTTTATTTTTGTCTGCCATGGGAGGTCCGCAGGGTTTGCGTGGCTAATATTTCAAGGGTTCAACCAAATCAAGCTCTAACTCCTTATATCATGACCTCGTTGGGGACATGCAAAGAAAAACATAGAAAGAGAAGACTGCTCTGATACCACTGATATGAATTTATGAAGGAAAGAAAAAGAATAAAAATATAAACATGGATACATGGATGTAGTAGAAAGATAACTTCATTTCATTGATATCAAAGACTGAAATATGCTTACATACAGAATGGAAATAAACTAGCTTGGGCGATGGTAGCTTATCTCTGAGAAGAGATGTGGCAGATACATGCATTTGAACTATGTCACAATAAGGCTTGAAGGCCTATTTATTATTGAGAAACAATGTAAACCCTTAAACATCCAAAAACCTAACCCTAGGAGATGAAGTGCCAAAACTATGGGCCCTGTTTGGGTAAATTGGTACATCAACTTCCCGGGGACATAACTTTAGCATATGATCTTAGTTTTACGTGCACAATACCTCGTTAGAAAGAACCACCCATGGAATACAATTTTTGAGTGGCCAACATTGACTCCGGAAGTTCAAGGCCCAAAAAACTGCCAAAAATAGTAATTGTGCTACAATTAAGGAAACTAAAAAACTGAAAGAAACAATGGTGGGGGTCTAAGTGGAATAGGCAGGTGGCCACCAATATCCACCTAAATCATTTCTCCCTCTTAGGAATAAATCATCCCCATTGCGTTGATTTCATCCATGAGATGAGGAAACTTCTGCTGAACTTGGTCCCTAGTGAGCCACTTGCCTTGGTGCAAGAGTTGTCTAGTTTTGAAATCCCGATACAACTGGATATTCTGTTGGAAAGTGTTCTTGATCTACGTGCCCATGATTCAATCAGTTGTGGCTTTTTCCATGCATTCAGGGTTTAGCTCTCTTGGTGTGAGTTGTTCTGCAATGTCTGATGTGTCTAGTAAAGGTGGAAAGTATGGTTGAAGGTAGTCTACATTGAACACTGGGTGCAAGCCAAGGAATGGTGGAATGTTGAGCTGAAAAGAATTGTCTCCCACACCCTTTCTAATAGTGCAAGTCCCATATCAGAGTGGCTTGAGCTTCCGATGAGCTCCACTTAGGTGTTATTTCTGCAAATGCAGCCAAATTTTTTCACCCGCCTCAAACTTGAGTGGTACTTGATGTTGATCATGTCATTGCTTGTACTTGGCATTGGACTTCTTCAGGATGTCATGAACCTATTGGAGAATGTGCTAGATATGTTCAATAAATATGGTTGCTTTATCAGCCTCAAAAAATCCATGTGTGGATTATGTTTGTGTAGTTGCATGAGGTATGGAAGCATCTGTTAGCCCCTTATGCATTCCTTAACAAAGAAAGCAAGGGGCTAGAATGTTTTATGAGCCTTAAAGGAATGAATTTCCCTTGAAAACACATCATCCTTGAAGTATTGTTTTGTTCCCCACCTTTGACTATTTCCCTCTTCTAGTCTAATGTCAATGAGCCTTGCTGAATGATAAAATTTTGCTCAAAAAAGCCTTATTTCGCCCCTTGTATCCCTGCAGAATTCCTCCACTTGATCCTTTTTCCCTATTTTCCAAAGTCCCCTGTGTTCTCCCTAATTTCTCTCTTACTCCCCAAAATCCCCCTTGAATCCTACCTTTGCCCTTTGTTTGGCTAAATCTCCCATCCTCTCCCCTATCGTTACCCATTCCCAACTTTAAATTTCATTAAAATGGGGTTAAAAACCCACTTTTCAACATTATTAAGGGCTCAACTCCTTTGCCACCAGCCCCAACCACTTCCCCACATATGCCCGTCACCTGAAGGCCAAGCGCTTAAGCCTTAAGCGCTAATCGCATCGGAAGATCGGAGAGTCGGGCGGGTGCAATCCTTTGTTATATCAGAAAAATCCCGATGCGATTGGTTTAATTCGTTAAGTCCCGCGACGTGTTCTCCACCGTCAATATATCATTCCGATCGAACGGTTGGGCGTTGATCACGATACCGCTCTGATCGCAATCGCAACACTTATGTTTGTCCCCTGATCGGTCCATCGCAAGTGTTTGCGATGCGATCAATCGCAACTCCTTTCCGATCGATCGCAATCGCAACTACCCGTCGGTCGCTCTCCCTTCCGATCAATCGCAAGCCCTAACTCCCAATCCCCGATCGCATCATCTCTCGATACGATCTCAGCCATCCGTTCCTCCGCCAGATCCAACGGTCAGCGCTCAATCGTGCTCCCACCGCCGATCGCAATCGGAAATTTGAAGTGTGACACCCCTGTCCCCCCCCCCGATTGTGATTCTCTGACATGATCTCAACCATCCGTTAAAACCACCATCCGACGGTCATCGTTCCTCCTACCCAATCCCAATAAAAAATATGTTAATGTGTCCCCCCACCCCTTCCCGATTGCAATGCTCCGAAGTAATCCTGACCGTCCAATCCAACGGTCAAGATCTGATCACCCTCCGCCTCCGGCTGGGTCCCACCTCATCGCATTTCCGTTGCATTTCATGTATTTCCTTTGTATTTTCATTTTTAACCAAATATATATGATTTCATTAAAGCCTTACATTCCATATGCATTTCGTTTGTTTTCATATATCATTCCTCTGTGTCAATCTCCGCCGTTGATCTTTGTCCCCGGACCACTATCTAATGGTCTGCGTTGCATTCCACCACCAAACCCTGTTATTCATATTTTTCACCATTTCGTTGCATTTGGTAACCATTATTCAATGAAAGGCCACCATTCCACTGCTGCCATGCTACCATTTCATCGACCCTCCCATTGCATTTTTTTTCTTGGTCCAGAATTGTGTGTTTCCGTAGGGTACAAAAGTGAAAATGTCGCCATAAATATACAGTATGGATATAGAGGCAAGGTTTTCACTGACAGAAGCGTAGAAATTAATATATGACAGGTTTTCTGCATCAGCAAAAAAAATTTCTCCATGGAAGGACGGTTTGCCCATACTGTTTCTATTCCATGCTGTGTTCCAGAGGGGATTTTCCACCTTGAAGTACAGTCCCCAGCTATTAGAGCGTTTGTTTCACCAACATGGCAGACCATTCAGTCATTTATTCACCATTTTGTTTTGCACCAAAGGTACTACAGAGTTCTACAATCGAAGTACATCAGGACTAGACCAGAGTAAATGGAAGCTGAAGACATTCATTCGTTCACCAAAAGAAAGCCATAAATCAATGCACAGGAGTTAAAACAGAATGGGCTTCGGCTCTCTCTTTATTTTCTGAGTTTAATGTTTCATTTAATCTTCTACCTACCTCCTCCGCTTCTCTTCAGTTATAAAAGTCATGAGAAAACTATTGTAAAGGTTGTTTATGAGATATCAGAGAACTGTAAGCCGTCTCTGTGAGATAGAGCTCTGTGTAAAGTTGTAAGATAGGCTGAAGAAAGATGTATTCAGGCTGAATGTTCAAGTTGTGGGCAATGTTGTACCTGACTGGTGTTGTTTTTAATATGACAAGCACATTTCTTTGGATCTTGATCTAAAGCAGCTGGTGATGTTTTTCTATCTCTGTATTTTATTTCATTCCATTTCAGTTCTTGTGGCTTGCATCAGAAATCTGGCATAGGATTTTCCCTTTCTAGGCACCCTATGTTTCTACTCTCCTTACCTTAATGTTTTCTGCCAAATGTGTTATCTAAGGATCAATTTCAATTAATCTAACCAATGTAGTGGTCTGATATATTGCTAGCTGATGTATGGATTAATGGAGCCTGTTTTTAGATGTTCTCATTTAGATTTAATTAAATGAGTTGAGAACACTGGGAGGTTTATAACTCTGTCTCTGCCTCACTAGGATCTTTCCATTTCAATTAAAATTTCCAGGTTCCCTCAAGTTGCCTCTGACTGTGTTCAAGCAGGTCTGGAGTTAAATGACCTCTGACCTGATATATAGACAGAATTGGATGGTTTCCATCTCTTCATTTTCAATCCTTAATGTTCCATGCCACACAATCATTTTAGGATCCAATGCTTTAGATGACTAGCCCAACTAAAATCTTGCACATTGAACAACAATTAAACCCTTTCCTGACTCCATTGCCCAATGGCCTTGATGTTCTCTAAGTTATCTACCTTCGCCTAAATTCTTCTTTGCCTTGCCTTGTCTTATATTGAATCCTTCATTCCTGATTCCCAACAACCAAATCAAAACAAATCAAACAAACAACCCTTGTGCCTATAACTAGCCTAACATATTAAACTTTGAGCTCAAAGACATATACCTTTGACATATCTTAGAGAGATCCCTCTCTGGACCCAGGAGGGCTAGATCCTGAGGTCTGAAAGTGGTTTGATGTTGTCTCATCTTTTGGTCTTGCCAATTTGGCCAAAACATGGGAACCCCAACATAATGGCGACTCCACTGGGGAATTTCTGAGTTTTCCTCACCTTACTATATCATAAGCCTCAAAAAACCTACAATCTTTGGTTAGGTAGGTAGTTAAACACTCCTATTCTCACATCAACCTCTATACCATTTGTTGTGTTCTCCCATACTCTTGGAAAGAGTCTAGAAAGGGCCACATAGTCTCCAGATCTCACACTCTTTCAGAGGTGACACGTCTGGTAAAAGCCCTCCCAGTCAATCTCTGGTTAGAGTTAGCTATGTTTTGAAGATATCCTTGAGAAGGAATATTTCACAAGCACTGTGGTGGACATTGTACCCTCCAAAACATCCTAAACCTTTCCACCTGGCAACTCCATAGTTCCTAAACAATTTAAAGACTCCACTGGTGATCAGTAGGCCTACTGATTATCTTGGTTCACATTAGGCTCCACTGGGAGACCAGCCTCCATAACCACATCAACCACAGTATAAGTAACAAGTAGGGTTAAGCTGCTTGGTTAGAAAATAGCATTCTGGCTTCAAGAACCATTCATACAAGAGCTTATCCTAACCCAGACCCACCTAAAATAGTTGATAACCCTGAGAGCATCCTCAAGAGATCACCTACACCTAGAAGATTAGCTATTTATAGTCACATCCATAGAGCTAACTCTACCCCAAAAGACTTTACAGCTCTATCATACCCAATTTTTTACCTAGGCCCTCAAAACAGTGTGCCAAGAACTAGGTCATTCAGTGCCCTAGACCAGCTAGACCTTGAGTTTCCTGGTTCACCACCCCAAAGTGGTAGACACCTTAGGAATAGACATACCCCTCCATCTACACCTCTTGATATAAATTTCATTCAAAACTTGGGGCTCATTCACCCTAAATCTGCTCAACGAACTTCTGCTGGTCCTAGTGTCCCTGTCATCCAAATACCAACTACTCAATTCAATCCTTTACCTCATCAAAACATCATCATGGCAGCCTGGTATGCACCTCTGGTTTTACCTCAACCTCTAGTACCCTTACTCAATGATTATCAATCAAATATCCCTCACTTTACTACAAATGAGTCTACCACAGCCCAACACCATGTAGATAGGATGGAAGATTCTTTTGACTACATGGAGATAGATGATGATACAGTCAAAATGAGAATCTTTGCCCAGAGCGTAGGGGGTGATGTGAAGAAATGGTTTAAAGGCCTAACTCCGGGTAGCATAAATGACCTCCCAGCTCTATATCAAACCTTCATAAACAAATGGGAAGTTAGGGAAAATACTTGCCAACTCCTAGCATAATACATGACCCTTAAAAGAAACATAGGAGAGAGTGTCCATGATTACACAACAAGATTTAACATAATTTACAATGCTCTCCCTCCACATATGAAACCTCTGCAAGGCATGGCTCTAGCGAAATACCCTGAAGGCTTTGATGCTGACATGGCCTATTAGCTTAGGGATAAAGAATATAACACGTTGGAGGACATGCAGAAAGGAGCAGTGAATATAGAGGCAAATCTGATTGAGAAAAGGGAAAGACTGAGAGCTAAGAAGAGGGTAACATACAGAGATGAAAATGTAGCTTCCACATCTGACCCCAATTATGACTGTCTATCTAAAAATGTGGAAGAGCTACAAAAAATGGTGAAGAAAATCATTGTCACAGTCAACAACCAAAACAGAAATCAAAGTCATAACCAGAACCAGAACTTTAGAAGAAACAATGCCACTCCCAACAGACAAAGAGAATCAGATCAACAAGTTATTCCCCCATTCCAAGAAAAAATTCTTGATGAAGATGAGGGAATCATATAAGAGTTCGAGGGAAATACAATAAACATGTTTGAAGTGGAAAACTCAATCCACAACTGTGCCATAGAGGAAGATCATCCTCCACTCTCATGTTGGGATGAAGAATGGTTTGACTCTGAAGACTACAGATTAGGATTTGAAAATGCTATGATGCAGGTCAAAGAACAATATGAACTCAGAAGCAAGAAGAGTCAAGAAAATTCCAAAACAAAGGCTTCTGAGGTTACCATCAAGAAGAGACCTAAGAAAACTTCTAAAGTGACTGCTAAAAGTAAAAAATCAGCAGCTGAGAGTTCATGAAAGAGCAGAGAAAAGGACAACCAAAACACTAACACACAGGGTAAACCAACTAGCAGCACTGACACTACAGTTAGTGCTCTTGATAACACAGGTTCAAACATTGTACCTAGCGAGAATCAGCACACTGATTCAGCCACTAAGGTGGTGACTAACAAAACAGAGTTTAACATTCCAAAGAGTCAGTCCTCTTTCAACTTGGAAAGTGAGATTACAAAGATTAAGATCTCTGTACCACTCTCTGAGCTGGCCACTCAGGATTTATATAAAGGCCAAATTTTGAAAGCATTAAACTTAGGTGAGAACAGTGACACTGTAAATCTGAGTGATGATCAACCTGCCCTCCTGTTTGGTCCAAAGATAGAAGGAAATTTTCAGGAAGGGGTAGTACCACCTTTCTATATAAGTCTCAACATCCATGATAAGATCCTCCACAATGCAATGCATGATTCTGGGGCATCGCACAACCTAATGCCTAAATTGGTGATGGAAAGACTAGGCCTAGAGATAAGTCGTCCCTATAAAGAGCTATATTCGTTTGACTCTAGCAGAGTAAAGTGTCTTGGCCTGATCAAAGATTTCTGTGTGAGCCTTGCCCAGATTCCAGTAAAGTGTATGGTCATGGACGTTGTAGTGGCAGATGTGCCGCCCAAGTATGGCATGTTATTATCAAGATCATGGGGAGCCAAGCTGCAAGGGAAAATGCAGATGGATGGGGCTTATGCCACAATACCGATCTTTGGCCAACTTAGAAGACTGTACAGGGAGGTGCAAATGAAATTCCTGTTTAGTAGCCCTGAAAGGCCTGAAAAATCTCCTCTGTACTCTGTACATATAGACCTGGATTCCTTTATCCTCTGCAATGATAAATCTTTGCAGGAACCAGAATCTGAAAATGTAGGTACAGGAAAAGACACACATGATGAAATAGAGCCAATGGATTTAAACATAATGGCTACCCTAGACTTAGTGGAGGAAGACGTAGAAAACTTTGAACAGTGCACTGAAGCAATGACGCAAAGTGAACCAGAATGCAAACAGCTAGCTTCTCATCCCTCATAGACTCATACATCATGCGAAGAACTAAATAGCCCACAACCTAGTGTAGCTCCTATAATGCAACATAATGGCGAACCTAGCCATGGGGAAAGAAATGATAGCGAAACCGAGAATGGACCCCTGTGCGTAATGAAATTTGATGGGTCCTACACAAGAAGAACTGTGGGGGCTGGGGTATGGTTACGCAACATAGAGAGCGACTACGCGGAGAGCCATGCTTGCAATCTGCATTTCAAATGTACCAATAATATTGCAGAGTATGAGGCTCTTATCCTAGGTTTAAATCTGTTGAAGAAAATAAGAGCCCGTAGAATAGCCGTGCAGGGAGACTCTGAGCTGGTTATAAAACAGGTGAACGGTGAATACACAGCTAGACACCCCAGGTTGAGAGCATATAGGAACAATGTCATGGATTTAATGAAAACATTTTTTGAGTATAAATTAGTGTTTGTCCCTAGGATTCAAAACTTCATTGCAAATGGATTGGCTTGCCTAGCCAGCTCATACCCTAAGACCCCAAGTGTACCAAAAAATCATCATTCAAACCAAATTCAGACCTGCAGTGCCAGATAATGAAAAATACTGGTAGGTCTTTGAGGGCAACAAACAGATTGAAGATTTCCTGATAGACAGAAATGAGTTTGAGCTTTCTGATTCAGACTCTACGTCTAGTGATAGCTACGTAAGTGAGGAACCCTCAAACGAGGAGGAAACTACACCCCACAATGTAGAAATTAACGCTTTAAATGAAGAAACTAGAAATTCAACCACAAAACGTGAAAACACAGATAGTGAAGAAGTAGAGGTGCTGCAGGCCAAAGATAAGAACATACCTAGAGGTCTGGCACTGTTAGAAGACCTTTTTGACTTCGATGATGTAGCAAAAAATCCCATAATAGAGCATGCGGACTCTGACGTAGAAGAATGCAATATAGGCACAGAAGATAAGCCCAAAATGATTAAATTGGAAAAATCCTTACCCACAGAGATGAAAAAGAAATACATTGACCTATTAAAGGAATTTATTGATGTGTTTGCTTGGGGTTACGAAGACTTAAAGGCTTATGACACAAACATCATACAGCACAAAATACCTTTAAAGGAGAAAAAGAAACCCTTCAGGCAGAAACTTCGTAGAATAAATCCAAAACCGTTGCCTGCAGTGGAAAAAGAGATTAAAAAGATGTATGAGGCAGGCATAATAGTTCCCATAAGGTTCTCTGATTGGGTTTCGAATTTAGTGGCTGTGAGAAAGAAAACGGGGGAGATCAGGTTGTGTATTGACTTCAGGAATCTTAATAGAGCCTCACTCAAAGATAACTACCCTTTACCAAAAATGGAACACATTCTTCAGAAAGTAGTAGGCTCCAAGAGAATCTCCCTGCTAGATGGTTTCTTAGGTTACAACCAAGTATTATTCCTCCCAGAAGATCAACTAAAAACATCTTTTACCACTCCATGGGGCACCTTTATGTATGTAAAAATGGCTTTTGGGTTGATGAATGCTGGTGCAACCTTCCAAAGAGCAATGGATATAGCTTTTTCAGATGAGATAGGGAATTTCATTTTTATTTACTTGGATGACATAAAATTCTATTCTAAGACTGAAGAAGAACACCTGAAACATCTGAGGAAAGTGTTTGAAAAATGTAGAAGGTTTGGTCTGTCATTAAACCCCAAAAATACTGTATTTGGGCTGCAAGAAGGAAATCTTCTTGGCCACATTATATCAGAAAAGGGAATCAGGATAGACCCACAAAGAGTTGAGGGAATACTACAAATCACACACCCGAGAAACATCAAATAATTACAGTCCTTCATTGGGAAAATCAAATTTCTTAGGAGATTTATTCCCAACCTAGCTGAACACCTTAGGAATATGATTAACATGCTAAAGAAAGGTGAAGGATTTAAATGGACTATTGGAGCTAAACAATCTTTTGAATCAGTAAAACTTGCACTTATCCAAGCTCCTGTTCTAATCAGCCCAGATTTCTCTAAAGATTTCGTGATTTTTTCATTTGCCTCTGAGCATACAGTGGCTGTAGTCTTACTGCAGAAAAATCCAGAGGGGATGTAACAGCCAATTGCCTTTTTTAGAAAAGCACTGAGGGATGCACCCTTGAAATACAACAAAATGTAAAAACAGGCTTACGCTCTTTTCAAAGCCTTAAAGGACTTTAGGGTGTACATATTTCATTCCCACACCATTGCTTATGTGCCTAACATAATTTTCAAGGATATTCTGTCCCAAGACCCAGATGGGAAGAGGGGAAAATGGATTGCTGTGATTTTAGAATATGACCTTGAGATTAAACCCACCAAACTGATCAAAGGTCAGGGCTTGGCTAAGTTAATGGTTGAATCAAATCTGCAAGCCCTTAACATCAACATGGTAGCTGCCTTAGATGAGCAAGAAGGATCGCCTGAGCCCACTATTGAAGAGAGGTTTCAGAACTCCCCTTGGTACTATGATATCCTTTATGTGCTCACCAACCTAAATGCCCCTCCTGAACTGTCAAAGGCTAAGCCCAGATTCATAAAACTAAAAGCTAGAAACTACTGCATTTTGAATGAAAACTTGTACTGGAAAAATCCAAATGGCCTATTGCTTAAATGTTTGCCTGAAGCTGAAGCTGAGAGAATTAAACAAGAATTTCATGCAAGAGAGTGTGGAGGCCACCTAAACTGGAAGGCCACTGCAAAAAAATACTCAGGGCCGGTTATTATTGACCCACACTCTTCAATGACATCCGTAAGATGGTAATTTCCTGCCACAAATGCCAGATTTTTGAAGGCAAGAGAAAACTCCTTCCCCTCCCTTTGCAACCCATCACTGTTGAAGGTCCTTTCATGCAATGGGGCCTAGATTTTATTAGGGAAATCCACCCTGCTTCATCTGCACAACACAAATGGATCTTAACAACCACAGATTACTTCACTAAGTGGATAGAGGCCATACCTACTAGGAATGCCACAGATTCAGTCATCATTAGGTTCATAGAAGGTCATATCCTCTCTCGGTTTGGCTGCCCAAGGAAAATAATCACCGATAATGCTGTTGCTTTTGGATCCAAGAAAATGGTTGATTTTTGTCACAGGTATCAAATAGCGCTTGGTCATTCAACTACTTATTACCCACAAGGTAATGGCCTGGCTGAATCATCAAACAAGAGCCTCATGGCCATCATCAAAAAGTTGTTAGAAGAGAACAAAAAGTCATGGCATAACAAATTGGTGCATGCCTTGTGGGCTGACAGGATTACAAAAAAGAAATCCATTGGCATGTCACCATTTCAGCTTGTTTATGGTATAGAAGTAGTATTTCCTACCAACCTTGGGGTACCAGTAATCAAGCTAGTCCAAGAGATTCAAACAGAAGAAGACAATATGGTGAGAAGGATAAACCACACAATTCATCTTCAGCAAACAAGGGAAGAGGTTTATAACAGAGCCATCAAAGTTCAGGAAAACATAAAAAGGATGTTTGAAAAGAGAACCAAAGCTGCTGATTTCAAAATTGAGGATAAAGTTTTGAAGTGGGACTCAAGGAGAGAGGAAAAAGGAAAACACAACAAGTTTGACAGTTTGTGGCAGGGTCCATACATCATCCAGGCCACTGTGGGTCCAAATGCCTTCTTCCTACAGGAATTATATGGTACAGAGTTGTTTGGGGGTCCTGTCAATGGCAAGATGCTCAAACACTACTTCTGCTGATTTTCAATTTCCAGTTTTCATTTCCATTGTACATACCATTGCAGAATTTTATTTTCAAGAAAAGAGAAAATGTTCCAAAAAACAGAGAGAAAAAGAGAGGTTCAGACATGCTTAAAACATGAACCTCTGATGTGAAAAATATTGGCTCTAATATGATCAAAATCTGAGCAAAAAGAAAGCAAAGTTGCTGGTCCTAACATGCTCAAAACCTGAACCAGAAAAGAAGACAGAAAAATCAGCTGTAACATGCCCAAAACTAGAGCTGAAAAGAAGAAAGAAGTGGCTCAAACATGCCCAAAAATTGAGTCACAAAGAGAAGAAGGATACTCCAAGATTTCATATTTCAAGCCTTCAAAGTTTTGTTTCAGTTTCATGCAAGTTTCTGTCCATGTGCAACTATTTTTATGCCTTGGATCCACAACAAACTAGACTGTCTAATCCTAGTTTGACTGTTTTGAAATTTCCTGTTGTAGAGTGTAGAGAAGAAATCTGCTGGATAGTCTAATCCCAACAGATATTAGATTAGGTAGAGAAACATATGAGACCAACAGTCTAATCTAGTCTCATGGAGAAATAAGGGTAGATTTAGAATAGGTTTATTTTCTGTTATAAAAATAAATGATGTAAAGGGTCTGCTAGTTCAAATGCACCCTCAAAGAAAAAATGATAGGATTGTAGAATGGGTAGGTAGATTGTTTGGGAATTTTTTTCTGCTGATCTATCATATTTTTGGTAGCTAAGATCAAAGAAGAAAGGTGGCTTAAGCAGCAGGCATCTGGCCTACACCAAAGATCATTTTATGAATTCTTGACTCCTTCAAGAAGAACCCATCCCCATGTGGAGCCATTGTTAGCCCCTTATGAATTCCTTGACAAAGAAAGCAAGGGGCTAGAATGTTTTATGAGCCTTCAAAGAATGCATTTCCCTTGAAAACACATCATCCTTGAAGTCTTGTTTTGTTCCCCGCCTTTGACTGTTTCCCTCTGCTAGTCTGATGTCAGTGAGCCTTGCTAAATGATAAAATTTTGCTCAAAAAGGCCTTATTTCGCCCCTTGTATCCCTGCAGAATTCCTCCACTTGATCCTTTTTCCCTCTTTTCCAAAGTCCCCTGCGTTCTCCCTAATTTCCCTCTTACTCCCCAAAATCCCCCTTGAATCCTACATTTTCCCTTTGTTTGGCTAAATCTCCCATCCTCTCCCCTATCGTTACCCATTCCCAGCTTTAAATTTCATTCAAATGGGGTTAAAAACCCACTTTTCAACATTATTAAGGGCTCAGCCCCTTTGCTGCCAGCCCCAACCACTTCCCCACATATGCCTGTCACCCAAAGGCCAAGCTCTTAAGCCTTAAGCGCTAATCGCATTGAAAGATCGGAGAGTTGGGCAGGTGCAATCCTTTGTTATATCAGAAAAATCCCGATGCGATCGGTTTAATTTGTTAAGTCCTGCGACGTGTTCTCCACCATCGATCTGTCGTTCTGATCGAACGGTTGGGCGCTGATCGCGATACCGATCTGATAGAAAATGCAACACTTATGTTTGTCCCCCGATCAGTCCATCGCAAGTGTTTGCGATGCGATCAATCGCAACTCCTTTTCGATCGATCGCAATCGCAACTTCCCGTCGGTCGCTCTCCCTTCCGATCGATCGCAAGCCCTAACTCCTGATCCCCGATCGCGCCATCTCCCGATATGATCTCAGCCTCCGTTCCTCTGCCAGATCCAACGGTCAGTGCTCAATCGCGCTCCCACCGCTAATCTCAATCAGAACTTTGAAGTGTGACACCCCTGTCCCCCCCCCAGATTGCGATTCTCCGACATGATCTCAACCGTCCGTTAGAACCACCATCCGACGGTCATCGCTCCTCCTACCCAATCGTAATCGAAAATATGTTAATGTGTCCCCCCACCCCTTCCCGATTGCGATGCTCTGAAGTAATCCTAACCGTCTGATCCAACGGTCAAGATCTAATCACCCTCCGCCTCCGGCTGGGTCCCACCTCATCGCATTTTCGTTGCATTTCATGTATTTCCTTTGTATTTTCATTAGTAACCAAAGATCTATGATTGCATTAAGGCCTTACATTCCATATGCATTTCATTTTTTTCATATATCATTCCACTATGTCAATCTCCGCCGTTGATCTTTGTCCCTGGACCACGATCTAATGGTCTGCGCTGCATTCCACCACCAAACCCTATTATTCATAGTTTTCATCATTTCGTTGAATTTGGTCACCATTATTTAGTGAAAGGCCACCATTTCGCCGCCGCCGCGCTACCATTTCATCCACCCTCCCATTGCATTGTTTTTCTTGGTCCAGAATTGCATGTTTCCGCATGGTACAGAAGTGAAAACGCCGCCATAAATACACAATATGGATACATTGGCAAGGTTTTCACTGACAAATGTGCATAAATTAATATATGACAGTTTTTCCACATCAACAGAATGTTTTTCTCCATGGAAGGACGGGTTTCCCATATTGTTTCTATTCCATGCCGTGTTCCAGAGGGGATTTTCCTCCTTGAAGTACAGTCCCTAGCTATCAAAGCATTTGTTTCACCAACATGGCAGACCATTCAGTCATTTATTCACCATTTTGTTTTGCACCAAAGGTAATACAGAGTTCTACAGTCAAAGTACATCAGGACCAGACCAGAGTAAATGGAAGCCGAAGACGATCATTCGTTCACCAAAAGAAAGCCAGAAATCAATGCACAGGAGTTAAAATAGAATGGGCTTCGGCTCTCTCTTTCTTTTCTAAGTTTAATGTTTCATTTAATCTTCTACCTACCTCCTCCGCTTATCTTCAGTTATAAAAATCATGAGAAAAATATTGTAAAGGTTGTTGATGAGATATTAGAGAAATGTAAGCCGTCTCTGTGAGATAGAGTTCTGTGTAAAGTTGTAAGATAGGCTGAAGAAAGATGTATTCAGGCTGAATGTTTAAGCTGTGGGCAATGTTGTACTTGACTGGTGTTGTTTTTAATATGACAAGCACATTTCTTTGGATCTTGATCTAAAGAAGCTGGTGATGTTTTTCTATCTTTGTATTTTATTTCATTCCATTTCAGTTCTTCTGGCTTGCATTAGAAATCTGGCATAGGATTTTCCCTTGTTAGGCACCCTATGTTTCTGCTGTCCTTGCCTTAATTTTTTCTGCCAAATGTGTTATCTAAGGATCGATTTAAATTAATCTAACCAGTGTAGGGGTCTGATATATTGCTAGCTGATGTATGGATTAATGGAGTATGTTTTTAGATGTTCTTGTTTAGATTTAATTAAATGAGTTGAGAACACTGGGAGGCTTAGAACTCTATCTCTGCCTCACTAGGATCTTTCCATTTCAATTAAACTTTCCAAGTTCCCTCAAGTTGCCTCTGATTGTGTCCAAGCAGGTCTAGATTTAAATGACCTCTGACCTGATCTATAGACAGAATTGGATGGTTTCCCTCTCTTCATTTTCAATACTTAATATTCCATGCCACACAATCATTTTAGGATCAAATGCTTTAGATGACTAGCCCAACTGAAAGCTTGCACATTGAACAGCAAGTAAACCCTTTCCTGAATCCATTTCCCAATGGCCTTGATGTTCTCTGAGTTATATACCTTTGCCTAAATTCTTCTTTGCCTTGCCTTGTCTTATATTGAATCCTTCATTCTTGATTCCCAACAACCAAATCAAAACAAATCAAACAAACAACCCTTGTGCCTATAACTAGCCTAACATCTTAAACTTTGAGCTCAAAGACATATACCTTTGACATATCTTAGAGAGATCCCTCTGTGGACCCAAGAGGGATAGATCCTCAGTTCTAAAAGTGGTTTGATGTTGTCTCATCTTTTGGTCTTGCCAAGCTGGCCAAAACATGGGAACCCCAACAGCATCAATCATAAAAAATGGTTGAAATCCTAGACCCACTTGAAAGGGACTGTGACTAGTCGAGATATGGAGAGTTATGTTATAACTGTGATGCACATAGGGGAGGCTCTTATCCCAAGTTCATGGATTCTTTGAGTTGTACATGCGGAGTATGTGCATTATTATCCTGTTGACGACCTTTGCCTCACCATCAGTATGGGAATGGAATGTCATCGACTCAGTCAGCTTGGTGTCCAATAGTGTCCAGAGGCTTGACTAGAATGTGCTCAGGAACTTGCTATCCTGAACTGATATAATGGTGTTACACAAAATTTTGTCATTGTTCCTACAATCCCCATCCCACACATTGTACGCTCATTTATATGACCAAAATAAAGTGTCATGCCTTGCAAATATTGTCATTGCATCCCTTACCATGAGGACAACATTCCTTCTGTTGACCATTTCTTGAACAGACCATCGAAAACATGTGTTTTTGGCTTGGAACTTATAGCCCGTTATGCCCTCGTGCCAATGAGGAAGATTAACACTGGACCCTGCGCCAGCTAGCGCTATGTCTCAGTTAGCTGCTGGCACCAATCTGTTTATGGATTTTATTTTTTAAATAGAGGCGAATTTTCCATCATAACAACTCCATGGGTGTGTCATAGGGAGTGGTTCGACTGAATTAGCACGGTCTTCCTCCTTTGGCCTCTTGTTTCCACCTTTAGGGGGAAAATCCCAAGGGATAAGGCCTCCCTTCCACCATAGTAGGGATCCCAACCTCCTCCTCTCCCTCTATAAATTCAACCGTATTCCATTGATGTGCTAGCTGAATTGAACATATTATAGCAGAAATGCTGAAGAGATTTATATCCACTTTGATAGAAAATATAGAACAGAAGAGACTCTTATTAAGAGAGCTTAGGCTGGTGTCTTCATCCCATCCAAATTCCCTTGACATTCATCGAGACATGCTTCGGCTGAACCCTGCTGAAGAAGACTGTAATGTCAAGGCTTGGTTGTAACTCTTTCTTCTATTAATACATATGCATGACTATTGTCTAGTTCCCATTTTGCATTGATGTGTTTTATTTGATGCAATATGTTTAACCCTCCTTGACTGGTTAGTAGTTATGAATGAGATTTTTGTTTCATTTGTTGCTCTTGTTTGTTGATATTCGTGCAGGTATCCAAGCATTGATGTGGAAGTATCATGACCTGCCAAGACAGGAATCGAGAGGCTACCACTAAAACAGACACAATAACAGCGTTGGACACCAGGTAGGTTGATATACCTCGTCTATTTCATTCATTAATTAGGAACCTACACTCTAGCTTGTCCTTTTTTTACTAGACCCACTCTAGGGATAGAGGGATCATCTCTATCCGCAGAGAGGATTTACCTTCATAAAAAATTGGCGACTCCACTAGGTATCAACGTGAGTTTGTCATTTTTCCCTTGTCAAGTCGACTTCAGTTGTTTGCTTGCTTGTCTATCTTTTCTGGTTTTTTTTCCTGTTTAGAGTCCTATTGTTCAGCTCCAGAGTGTCAAGATTGACCTCTACTCATTGTTTTTCCCATTCTCCCATAGATATCCATCTTGGCGCATTTTTTTATTGAACAGTCGTGCCAATCGGCGCATGTTTCTTGTGTTTCAGTAGTGCCAACCCCTGTTTTGCATGGATTACCACCTTACAGTCACGCTGAATCCTGTAGGGTTTGGTTTGACTTTTCTTCTGAGTTTTTGGTCAATTGTGCTTGCCTCTGGTTTGGTTTTCTGATTTGCAATTTTTTTTTTGGTATTGTTTTGATTGTCGTAGGCTTGCTCTTTTCAATTGTATGTCCATTTTCTTATCAATGTAGTTTATGGCCTTAGGGTTTCTGAGTGTCTTAGCTCATTGAGCCTTCTAATAGGTAGTCGAGTCTTTTGAGATTCTTTAAAGTCTCATCCTTTGATCAATTGTGTTTAAGTCTTTCCTGATCCTTTGAGCGTTTGTTTTGGTTGAATGATCATTTCGAGTTTTTTTTTATTCTTCTTCTCTCCACTTCGAGCATAGATCACATTGCTCATTTGGATCGTTTCAAAATATTTCTCTTTGTTTGGAAGAGTGAATCATTGGTTTGAGTGCATTTTTGTGTTTTTGTTGCTTTCATCGAATCATTCGGTTTAGCTCTTTACATTCACAATATTCAAAATAATGTTTGTTTTGTTTTTTCGTGTAATTAGTGCATTGTGTGCTTCATTTCACTGAAAAAATCAAAAAATTGTGTTCCTTCGTTTACATGAAAAGGAAAATTTCTTTTGCATAACTAATGCTTGATAAACTAGGAAAGACTTTTTCATTTTTCGCTCGATTGAATTAGATGCATTAGCCGATTTCTTCGTGTGATTTCATTGATTGCTATTGTTTTAAAGATCTCTATCCTTCTTTTAATTAGCATTCATTGAATGGAAAATGGTGTTCATTTGCATATAGTTTTCATTTAGGAAATTTGAGATCGAAAATCGGTAAGGTCTTGAAATTGAAACACTAATTCAAGATCAACTATAAAATCAATTGAATTAACCTAAGGAAGCATTGGAACCTAACAGGAACATTTTTAGTGGTCTAGGCTAGAGACGTGTTTCGACTTCTTAAAACCTAGTAGTTGTCATTCGCCTTTTGGATTTATATAGTGCTAGAACGGACTTGTGATCCTCTTACCATCGACTATATAACGAGAGACCCCTATAGGTTCAAATCATTTATCCATGCGAAGCCGAGTCTGCCTCCCTGTAACTGTGATACACCAAACACAGCATTCAGGGAGACTACCTGCACATACGTTAAGTCCTTAGTCATTTCTCTTTCATTTGATCACCAAGGTGTATATGGAATTTCACAAAAACTTGGTACACCCTCTTTCTTATATTACCAGAGTAGTCATTTCGATCTTTTCATGGCTCCTTAATGTAATATTCCCAAATTTTCACCTGATATTTGGAATATTAGAGTTCTTAAATTTCTTAATGAATTAAGTAAATAAAAGGGTGGAGGGACCCATAATCCTCAATATGAATAAATATCCACTTTTTGTGTGTGAATGTGGATTAATTAAGCCTAGATCTACATAATGAGGTAGTTGAGAAACTACTAATGTGAATGGAATTGGAGATCATGTCTCATTAATGAGATAGATCATGGAGGTTGACACAGTCAACTAAGATCTTGAAGGGATGAAACAAAAGATCATGGGGCGTTCATGATGAGATGATGGAGGAAGTTGTGCAATTAATGCACACATGATGGAGAGGGTATACATTGTACCTAGACATGATGGATGACTTGGATAGACAACGCAGTCAAACATGGAGGATCTTGTCCACATGCACAACACAATTTAGATGAAGGCCAAGGCATGGGAAGGCTCAAAAATTATATAAAGAAGATGGAGGCAAGAATGAAGACATGCTTGAGATTATTGATGTGAGGATCTATTTAGATCTGGAATTGTCATGTGACATTCCATTGCTTTCTTGGGCTGTTTAGCAAATATTGCAAGTGCTCTTTAGGACAGGGTGTTCCTAGTCGGGAATCCCTCCTATTTCATTGAATGATCTCCTGGAAGAGGGTTGTACTTCATTCTACATCAGGAATTGGTGCCGCTTACATTTTCCTACTTTCTGCAAAACATCCATATTAGAAAATTGCAGATTTCTGAAGATCAGTTTGGAAGGTAGAGGTTGTCTTCAGTACTTCGGCCAGAGAATTGGTGAAGGTTTATTCCTATCACCTTGGGCTTAAAGATCAGTTTTCCCATAGCTTCATATCAAATCTAGAATCAGAAAAAAATTTATTGACCTCCTAGCAGCAATAATCCCTTCAGGAATTATGCTATCCATTTTTCAGATCCAAAAGGAGGAAGGAAGTTGCTAGCATTTCAGCTAGTAATCCTGTGAGGGATCATCTCCTCACCTTGCTATCAGTATTTCCATCAACCTGTAGTCTATTGCAGCATATTTCAGCAAGCATAAAGCCTCTCTTTCGCTTAAAATGTAGTTTCTATGATAATTTGTGTTGCAACAGCTGTAATTATCATTGGAGGATTGAGAAGCTAGATCTAGAGCTTCTAGCTTGTAGATCTGAAGAAGGGATCAGACCTTTAAGATTAGATATGATATTGTGACACTTTTCAGCCATATATTTGTCAGATCTAGCTTCATATATGTAATCCCAACAGATTAAGGATCATGCTCTAGGAGGGTGATTTTCCAAAGTTGTAGATCTGGAAAATCCTTTCTAGTTTCTCTTGGGAATCCATCACATTGGCTAGATCTTGAATCTTGGCATCATCAGAGCTCTAGATTTCAGTAGATATCCATTTTCCTTTTCAACCTATAGTCATATATTCATATTCTACTAAAGGGACATCGCAGTATTTTCTTCGAGTAGCTCTCCAGTTATGCAATGCCTACTTTGGCATGTTTTTAGGGTGATTCTAGGCCACCTCTTTGGCTAGATCTACTCATATTTTGTACATTGTGTATTTGAATCGCCTCCATATAATAAAATGGCTAAGCTTCTCTGTAAATTCTGATGTTTTCTTGAGATTTATTGTTTACTTAGTTGCAATTCTTATATTGTGTTAAGTATTACTGCATTATCCCTTTTGGGATATTACAGTGGTACCAGAGCATGATCTTTGGCTCAGCTTGTGGACACTTCATATTGTGCATCAAAAGAAGAAGTAGATAGATGAGATCTATCATGAAGGAGGATAGTTTCACCATTCCTCTCTTTATATCCAAGAAATATCCCTCGAAGGAGTTCTATCAAATGAATAAGGAAAGGCAAAGGAAGGATCCAAGAAGAAGATTTGAAGAGGAAGGTCCAAGAACTTCCTATCAGCAGAAAAGAAGATCGGAGAATCATAGATCTCCTCATAGATCTACTATGCCCACTTTCTTTGAAGAAGGTGAAAGGTGTAGAAATGAAGAAATAAGAGAACCTGAGACTCATGACACTCTTAGTTTGTATCTTGAAGAGTACAAGGAATAGTCTAGAGCTTTCAAAGAAAGTCTAACTCTCCGAGAATTATTTGAACTCAAAGAAGAAAGAAGATCCTATAGCAGCAATAGAAGGAAGAGGCACAATAGATTCTACTTGCCCACATTTGATGGGTCTTCCTCAAGCACTGTTAAGGCTTGGAGGAAAGAGTTAGATACATTTTTCATGCTACATCCTGTGGCTGAAAAAGAGGTTGTCCAAATTGTAGCACTTCATATTTTAGGTGAAGCAAATGTTTGGTGGTTTAGTCACATGGGGCATGCCAAAGTGACTAAATATTTAGATTTATTTCACAAGATGAGGAAGAATTTTGATGAGAAGAAGACAAATATGGACCACAAAGAGACATTTCCTAAGGAAACAAATGAGGATGTCAACATTGTCACTCTGGACAAGGAGTCAGTACATTTACCACCTGCTGCAGAAGTACTTACATCCGGAGAAGAGACACTTGCAACTTTGCAAGATAGTCTTGAGCTCTTGACATATAGAGTCCCATGAATGATTCAGGAGATACATGTGGAAGAGGAGGAATATTCTAGAGTTGGTACATTGGTAGAAGAGCAGCCATCCCTCTTACCAGTAGTTGGAGACATGATTTTCCCAGTTGGAGGAACTCTTGTGTTCTATCAAGAGGTTCCCACACATCATTTGATCCAAGGTATGCATACACATTCATCACCTATTGTTTCAGTAAATCTTATTGAAACTTATGGGGACATGCCATCAAGACTAATGCATAACCAAGGGTTAGATCAAAATGCTGAATTGAAGTAGCAAACTATCATAGCGCAAATGAACCTTGATTTTATCAAGGAGGAGATGAAAATTTATCCTATTTTGTCATGGATGAAATACATTAAACCTCTTGATTTGAAGTGTAGAGTTTCATAAGAAGGGATAAGCATGATCCTATGTACAATGACTGGTTATGAGATCAATTTTATACCTTACTTTGAGACAACATATGTATTACCTTGCAAATCAACAACGCTGTCACTTAGTAGCAGTGACAATGATGAAGCCCCATTATTCTTGGAGCATTTTGAAGGTAGCTTCACTCATGAAGCAATGGAGGATAAGATGATGAGTGGTAGACATCTTGAGATGAGAAACCTTTTCTCCTTTCTTGATGACACTTTCTCAATGAGCATCTCACAGCTCAAAGAGAGACTTCTACCTGCATCAAATCCATAACCTCTTTGGTTTTGGAAGGCCATGGATTTGAAATAAGGTCTCATTAAGAGATCTAATTGGAGGTGCACTTCAACATTTCATGGAGTGCAAGGTTCTTCAAAAGTTTGAGGAGGTTGGTATCCTACAATGGGAGGATACCAAGTATTTGAAAAATGAGATCCATCATCCACATTGGGATGAATGGCTAATAGTATGGATCAAGGGGTTGCCAAACCACTTGCAGATCTATGACATGGGCTAGCAAGAAGCATGTTTGCACTAGTTACTCTTGGGTGAGTATGGCTACCACTCAAGAAGTCATGTTTTGTTGATTCATGCCTTATACATCACTAGAAGAATGCATAAGAAAAAGGCATGGTTACTTTGTTTATTGATGAGAGAGTTTGGACATCACATGTTAAATATTTTGTCCTTATATTTACTCTTGTTTGGGATATGTCTCATGTATTTACATGTATTTATGTTTGGGATGTATCTTATGTTCATGTATGTACCTGGGATAGGGAGAAAGTATAACTCTCACATGATGTGGCATAAAGGAGCTTGTTTGTATTATGTTGATGGGACATCTCACATGTATATTACCTTATTGTTGCTCCATGACTTGCATCATGGCAATGCAAGAAGGTAGCAAGAATCCTTGTTGCTATGGTTACTATTGGGAGAGTATGGGTTGAATTCTTCCATTACATTGCATGATACTATTGGAGGATGGAAACAAGAGGCCTTATAGCATTGGCTTCTGCTGGGTGATTTTGGTCATTGTGCTTGGTATAATGATGATGTGATGGGGTAGCAAGATGCCTTACTAAGGTGGCTTCTCCTGAGAGAATATGGCCACTAAATTTGGTACAATGATGATGTGGTATGGCAGCAAGAGGCATTACTGAGATGGATGCTTTTGAGAGAGTATGGCTCTCATATTCTCATTGATGATTTGGCATGGCAACGAGAAGCATTGTTGAGGTGGCTTCTTTTGAGAGAATATGGCTCTCTTACTTGTTTTCATGATGATCTAGCATGGTAGAAGGAGGCTTTGCTGCGTTGGTTTTTATTAGGAGAATATGGTTTGATATTGTTCATGTTTTCCCATATATCTCTACTTCTTGTTTTTCACTATGATGATGTGATGTTTGATTCCTACATGGAAAACATGGATAATGATGAGGGCATTGATATGTGTAATCTACTCTATGTATCATGGGTTGGAGAGATAGTTCATGAATTGGGACTTTCCACTTTGGGAATGAACCACTTTATCTTATGTATCTCATGTATAGAGGATAAATTTGGTCATCATATGGTTTCCACTTGGAGATTCATTGATGAGGAAGTGTATCTAAATTTTCAGTTGGAAGACATACTAGACATTCTAGAGAGGCAGCTTTGGAGTTGGACATGCATGACACTTTGTGAAAAATGGGAAGACCTTCCACTTGAGGATGCCATTTGGAGGGAGGATGTTTGTTGTAGCATCCACTTTTGTAGTTGCTTGAGGACAAGCAACACTTTGTCGGGGAGGACTATAATATTTCCGAATTTTCACCTGATATTTGGAATATTAGAGTTCTTAACTTTCTTAATGAATTAAGCAAATAAAAGGATGGAGGGACCCATAATCCTCAATATGAATAAATATCCACTTTTTGTGTGTGAATGTGGATTAATTAAGCCTAGATATACATAATGAGGTAGTTGATAAACTACTAATGTGAATGGAATTGGAGATCATGTCTCATTAATGAGATAGATCATGGAGGTTGACACAGTAAAATAAGATCTTGAAGGGATCAAACAGAAGATCATGGAACATTCATGATGAGATGATGGAGGAAGTTTTGCAATTAATGCACACATGATGGAGAGGGTGTACATTTCACCTAGACATGATGGATGACTTGGATAGACAGCGCAGTCAAACATGGAGGATCTTGTCCACATGCACAGCGCAATTTAGATGAAGGCCAAGGCATGGGAAGGCTCAAACATTATATAAATAAGATGAAGACAAGAATGAAGACATTCTTAAGATTATTGATGTGAGAATATGTTTAGATCTGGAATTATCATGTGACATTCCATTGCTTTCTTGGGTTGTTTAGCAAAGATTGCAAGTGTTGTTTAGCACAGGGTGTTCCTGGTCGGGAATACCTCCTCATTCATTCAGTGATCTCTTTGAAGAGGGTTGTAATTCATTCTACATCAAGAATTGGTGCCACTTATATTTTCCTACTTTCTACAGAACATCCATATTTAGAAATTCCAGATTTCTGAAGATTAGTTTGGAAGGTAGAGGTTGTCTTCAGTACTTCAGCTGGAGAACTGGTGAAGGTTTATTCCTATCACCTTGGGCTTAAAGATCAGTATTCCTAGAGCTTCATATTAGATCTAACATCAGGCCAAAATTTATTGACCTCCTAGCAGTAGTAATCCCTTGAGGAATAATTACGCTTTCCATTTTGCATATCCAAAAGGAGGAAGGAAGTTGCTAGCATTTTAGCTAGTAATCCTATGAGGGATCATCCCCTCACCTTTCCATCATTATTTCCATCATCCTAGAGTCTATTGAAACATATTTTAGCAAGCATAAAGCCTCTCTTTCCCTTACAGTGCATTTTCTATGAGCAGTTGTGTTGCATCAACTATAATCATCATTGGAGGATTGAGAAGCTAGATCTAGAGCTTCTAGCTTGTAGATCTGAAGGAGGGATCAGCCCTTAAAGCTTAGATATGATCTTGTGACACTTTTTAGAGATATATTTTTCAGATCTAGCTTCATATTTGTAATCCCAACAGATTAAGGATCAAGCCCTAGGAGGGTGATTTTCCAAAGTTGTAGATCTGGAAAATCCTTTCTAGGTTATCTTGGGAATCCATCACATTGGCCAGATCTTGAATCTTGGCATCATCAGAGCTCTATATTTTAGTAAATATGCATTTTCCTTTTCATCCTATAGTCATATATTCATATTTTACTGAAGGTACATCGCAGTATTTTCTTCCAGCATATCTCCAGTTACGCAGTGCCTACTTTGGCATGTTTTCAGGGTGATTCTAGGCCACCTCTTTGGCTAGATATACTCATATTTTGTACAATGTGTAACTGAATCACCTCCATATAATAAAATGGCTCAGATTCTCTATAAATTATTATGTTGTCTTGAGATTTATTTTTTAATTAGTTGTATTTCTTATATTGTGTTTAAGTATTACTTCATTCTCCCTTTTGGGATATTACACTTAAAAATAGAAGAGATCATCGAGCACTTGTCCTTTCACGCTCATTTAAAATTGAAAGTGACTAGAGTAATATTTTTTTTGTTTCTCGACTCTTAAAACATGAAATGGCAAAGTCAAGTTTCAATGTTGTAAAATTAATTACCTACGATCACATTCCCTCTAAAATTTTCTTACTTGGCTTGTTTTTGTTTTTCCTTAGACTTTGATCCTGAAGCCTTCATTTGGTTATCTCATTTTCCTTTATATTTGATCCTGAAGCCTTCATTTGGTTATCTCATTTTCCTTTCTATTTTGAAATATTGTCACAGTGGCAGAACCACCAATTTCGTCATCTTCTTCACTACCTCCTAGTGGTAGGTACTTTCCTGATGTTTCTTACGAAACCCCTCAGTCCACTAGGTCTGCCGCATTTTCGAAACCTATTCTCCCAACTGTCTTACCTCTCGCTACCCGATCTCCCCCTAAATATTCAATTGAGTTCAATTGGCATCCTCTAGGTGCTTGGTCTAGTTTTGGAGATGAGGAAGAATTTCCTCCTCTTAATTCGGGATCACCATTTATAGTTGTTGCTATACCTCTGAGTCCTTTTCATCTCTTTAACGATCTTACAGCTTCGTCAGATATGCATTCTTTGAGTCTTGTTGGCAGTGAAGGAATTCCTATTTCTACAGGGGAATATCAACTTTTCCCAGAAGATCTCCCGCATTTTTATGTTGAATATTCTCCTCAATCGGTGTCACTTCCACCCAATTATCAGACTTTGAGTCAGATTATGTCTGGTGTTGCATCCATAGAAAAATCCAGTACATCAACTCCCCCTAGGAGTTTGATCCTCCCTTCATTGGGACTGTCACCTTTGACACTGAGTTCGTCGGTTACTATTACGTCTGTCCCGATCCAACCTATAATATATGTTGCTTCGTCTACACTAGTTTTTATGACTCAGTCGTCAGAGTCTTTTCACACTCGCAGGTCTATCTTTATTAATCCCATGTGGCTTGTCAATCAGGTTCCGAGCAGATCACAAGCTCGCACTCCGAAGACTGCACTTGATGGTGCGGCTATGACTACCACTATGGTTTCTACTTACACTTTTGATGAGCACATGTTGGACATTCACCGATGATATGCTCCTTCTCTGGATGCTCACTTTCTTGAGGCCCTCTCTGCTTCTACTATGACTTCGAATATCCCTATGATTCCTGGAAACCTTACTTTTGAAGAGTATTTGTTGGTTGTTCAGCAACAAAACTCTGAGGGTTCTTAGCCACCCCAAGCACCTCTCAATCCTCCCCATCATTATGATGTTGTTAGTAACCTCGTCTATTCATTTCCTGTTGATCCCAATCAGGCTATATATTTGCCTCCAGCAAATCCTTATCAGACCGCCACTCATCAAGGACCTTTGTTACAGGGACAACCCTCAAGCTTACAAGGACAAACCTTATAGGGACAACCTTCAGCTCAGCAGGGACAATCCTTTGGTCCTCAAGGACAAACTTATGGTCCGCAAGGTCAACCTTCGGTCCAAAAAGGAAAACCCTACAGTCATTCAGGTCAGCCTCAACTAGGAATGTTGTACGTTGTTGGAGGGCCAATGTATCCACCACAAGGACAACCTCTTGTACAACAACAGCAGTTGTACGTTCAGTATGGCCAAAACTTTATGTGACAAGGAAAAACCTACGGTCCTGCTCCGGGTTAACCTATTCATCAGGGAAAACTTGGCCCATCTCCACCATCAGGCCAACCTCTTCCACAAGGGCAACCTGGTGGCCCTCATTATCCAGGCCCACCTTCTCCACAGGGGCAGCCTGCCTAACACCAGCAACTGATTCAAGCTACTCAACCAATTCAGCAGCTGGTTCAACCTATTCAACATCCAGTTCAATTTGTTCAGCATCCTATTCAACCTGCTCATCAGCTAGTTTAACTTGTTTATCCGACTCATCAAGGTCTTCCTATTCAGCAGCCTGCTCGACCTACTCAACAGGGTCCACCTGCTCAACCCCAAGGCACTTATTACCCTCAAAATCAATCCTAGTTGATGTATAATCAACCTCAAGGCCATGCTTACATTCCGCAACAAAATCCATACATTTATCAACAAGGACCTTAATGGTATGCTCAAAATCAGTATCCTGGTCCTCAACCCCAGTATCAGCAAAACTATCAGGCTTATAACCCCTATGGTCAAAATCCTCCGGGACAAAAGATACGGGGGAAAAAATTTTCACGGGCTGTGTGGAATGTTAACACAGGTCCTTATTAGCGACCTCCAATGCCTTTTAATCCTCAATTACCATTTCTCGCTACATTGGAACTTCTTGATGTGTCAAATTTAACGAACGATCTGATTCTTCATAACTCGTATTGGCCTCCAGTTCCGACTAAGATTCCTGGTGATTGTCTTAAGTTTGAGGGCAAGCCCGGAGAAGACCCCTAAGCGCATGTTATGACTTACCACTTGTGGTGTTCCTCTAACTCTTGGGTTGACGATTCCATCTGAATCTGTCTTTTCCAACAAACTCTTACTAGTGCCGCTGCAAAGTGGTACATTGAGCTTTCTCATGGCATCTTTCAAGACTTCAACTCTCTCTCCATGGTATTCCTTACACATTTTCAGTTACCGTTTCATTATGAGACCGGGACACGCCTCCTTACATCCTTGAAACAGGACCGAGCTACTCATATCTTAGATCATATTCATTAGTGGAGATGTCGTCGTCGCTTGATTAAGTTTTATATTCCTGATCAGCTTCTGACTGATTGGTTCACTACCTCCTTTGTCAATCAGATTGCGAAAGACATAGCTATGGGGGCATGTGTAACCGAGGAACAAGCCATTTCTCGTGCCTACTACCTTGATCTTGTGTACTCTCAGTCTAGCACGTTGTATGATATCTTGCCTGATTCCCCTCGACCTAGAAATTCTAAAGCACCGGTGACCCCATCCATCGACGGTATTATTGGTTCCATGTCTCAAACTTCTCGAAAGTATTTTGCTTCAAATCTTGGGAAGAAAAATTCCTATCCTTCCAATGATGCTGCTTCTTAGCCCACTTCGAATCATGGTAAAACTGTGAAATTCAATGCCATTGAGGCCAATCTGGCGAAAAAAAATTCCAAGGGGAAAAAGAATGGTAAAGGTAAGGCCAAAGCCGATACCCTGAAACCATATTCGTCCAAAACTTGTGCTGATGATGGTTCACAGTGCAAGCTGAAGTACCCTTGTTTTATCCGTGACGAAGAGCACTACACCAAGGACTGTCCTCGATGGGCCGAAGTAAGTAGATTTCTCAAAAGCACCCAGCGAACTACGGTTGTGCTTAAAGAACCTTTTCCATCTCAGCAGACCCAGATGGTAGAGCAACCTTAGTCCTCTACCCCATTTGGCTCTCAGGTGTTCATGATGAATGGTTCTACATCCACTTCTATTGCTTCTTGATCGAAATATTATACCGAAACACGTCAGGCAGCGGGGAAAGAGATTGTTGATGGTCCTCCTCCTCCTTCGCCTGCTTTTGGCCCTCTTCAGATTAAAAGGCCTAGTACTGAGCCCGTTGTACAGCCACCTTATAAAGGTGTACTCCACAAGTCTTCTTACAATACAAACGCTCATGCTGCTCAACATTATAGTATTGTTGTGGATTTGGCTCAAGCACCATCTGCAATGTCTGCACTAGAAGTACTTCAGAGTTGTTTGCCTCAACGGAAGGCTTTGTTATCTGCGATTGGTGAGGTTGATCTTGTTGATACTAGCCTTCTCGCTTTAGATTTAGAGAATTTTGTTCTGCGACTCCCGCATCAAATTGCGCTCATTATACAAGTTGTCATTAATGGTCTCGATATCCATCGAGCAATTGTGGCAAAGGGGTATCTATGTGCATCATTTCATCTTCTTGCTGGAAAGCCATTGGTTCTCCAGCCATGAACTCATCACCAAATTCCCTTGAATCATTTGATGGAAGGGAACCAAAACCTTTATGTGTTCTCGCTATTTTACCGATTACCTTGAAAGGGAAGACATTCAAAGTTGAGGTAGAAGTAGTTGACGCCAAGCTCAATTACAATCTTCTCCTTGGTCGCATTTGGACTCACACCATGCTATGCATTCCGTCTACTCTCTTTCGTGTCCTAAAATTCTCGCACGAAGGAAATATTGTTACTATTGAACAAATTTCATTCTTCACCTCTTCTTCTGAGAACAATTTTATGTATGTGGATCAGATTCCTACTCCCTACGAGACTGTTGGGCCAGGTCTCTTCAAAGATCCTACCCTCATGGGTATTTTTCTTCTTCCTCCACCCAACACTATTCAAATCAATATGATCTCTCGGTCTGATGACCCATGGATCATCCCTTTGCCTGAACATATCAGTTCTTTTGGAGATTCAATGCCTCTAGGTCCGATCGAGATTGCTTATTGTGAACTTATCATTGTTTCGGATCCTTCGCCTTTTGATCATGCTCCTTTGAGCATGTATATCGATGCTTATTCTCACTCCCCTTAGCTTGGCAATTCGGATTCGTTCGATCCCTTGAAAGAGATATTTCCCTCTGATGAAGCCATTGTGGAAAGTATGTCTCTCAAGGATTTTCCATGGGATGATGGTCATCATCGTTCCTCATTTATGCCCGACCTCAGGGCCATGTCTATGTGTTTTGAGAGGTTTGCATCTCAGGTTCCTTCTCCTCCGCTTCAAACACCTATTCTGACACATGAATTTTTTACAAAGGGTAACTTGAGCAACATTATACAAATGATTCTGATTGACATTTGCATCAAACTGGTAATTGTCAAGAACATCCATCTCGGGGTCACCTGTTCTTCCGATGAAGCTCAAGTTTATACTAGCCTTTTTCGCGAGTTCCACGATGTCTTTTCATGGTCCTACGAAGAAATTTCTGGCATCGATCCTATTATAGTGGTGCATGAGATTCCTACCTACCCTAGTTTTAAGCCTGTTCATCAGCGCCTTCGTCCTGTGCACCCTCGAAAGGCTGTCGGCATTAAAATTGAAGTTGAAAAAATTCTCAACGCTGGTTTCATCTACCCGATTCCCTTGACAGAATGGGTGTCCAACATTGCCCTTGTAGAAACAGGGTACCATTCGAGTCTGTGTTGATTATCGTGACATCAATCAAGCCTGTCCTAAGGATAATTATCATACTCCCTTTATTGATCAGATCATTTTTTACTGCGCTGGGAGTGAGATATTTTCCCTCATGGACGGATTTTCTGGCTATAACCAGATTAACATTCTCCCAAATGATCAGCATAAGACCACCTTCATCTATCCTTGGGGTATTTTCGCGTATAAGAAGCTTCCTTTTGGCTTGAATAATGTTGGGGCCACGTTTCAGCGATCGATGTCATACGCTTTTCACGATATTAAGCACATTGTTCAGCCTTATCTAGATCACCTTCCGGCTCATTCAGCTAAACATAAGGACTATCCGGACCATCTTCATCAAATATTTCTTAGTTTTCCACGCTACAATATCCGACTAAATCCGCACAAATGTGTCTTTTGCGTCGATTCTAGTAGACTCTTAGGGTTTATCGTGTCCAAATACGGGATTTTCCTTGATCCACTCAAAGTAGAGGCTATCATTAATCTCCTCTCTCCATCTTCACTACATCAGCTACAGAGTCTATAGGGGAAGTATAATTTTTTATGTTGTTTTATACCTAACTATGCTGAAGTAGCTAAAGGATTCACGCGATTACTAAAACACGACGTCCCATTCCTTTGGGATGAGATTGCTAAAAATTATTTTGATGCGTTGAAGACATTTCTTGTCAATGCTCCTCTGTTGCATCCTTCGAACTATCATCATGATTTTTCCCTCTATTTAGCTACCGCTTTTAGCACGATTTCCATGGTTTTGCTTTGAGACGATGATGACGGTGACGGGCATGTTATCTACTACCTCTCTCATAACCTTCTCAATACCGAAACACGTTATGCCCATGTCGAGAAGTTAGCATTAGCTGCAGTTAAAGCATTTAATTTTTTTCGTCATTATATTTTGTTGCATACTGTGAGTGTGATTTCTGAATGCAACCCCATGACCTACATATTGTCTCAACAATTGCTGGGGGGAAAATACTCAAGGTGGATAGTTATCCTCCAAGAGTTTGATTTGGAATTTACTACTTCCAAGTTGAAGAAGTCATTAGTATTTGTTGATTTGATCTGCTCCCTTCCCTTTGACTCTGCTCCGTTTGGTTCTGAAGAATGCATTCCAGACGATACGCTTTTTCTGATTAGCACCCTCGATCCTCGGTACGGTGATATCATCGTATCTATTTAGACTTCCACTTTTAGATTTGAGTTGACGAATAATGCTCGTCGATGCATCCGCCATCAATCGCAACCTTATTGTATAGTCGGAGATACACTTTGTCGCATCGGAGTAGATACCATTCTCTACCAGTGTTTGACTCTTGAGGAGGCTAAGAAAGTTTTGAATGATTTCCACAGTGGTGCTAGTGGCTGTCACATGTCTGGTTATGCCACTGCACAGAATATTCTTCGTGCTAGGTATTTTTGGACCTCTATCTTCAAGGACTACATTGTTGCTGTCCGTAAATTTCATGATTTCCAGAGCTATTAGTGCAAGATGCACGCGCCGCCTGCACATCTCCACCTTGTCATTAATTTTGGTCCCTTTGCGAAGTGGGCCATCGATTTTATGACGTGTAACCCTCACTCGATCGGGGGGCATCCTTATATTATCGTAGTTGTTGACTACTTCACGAAATGGGCCGAAGCAATGCCTACACTTGCCACCGATGGTAAGACAACAACTCAGTTCATATTCAATCACATCATTTCTAGGTTTGGTGTCCCTCAATCCATCATTACCGATCATGGTGTTTATTCAATTTAGTGTCCTAAATTGCTAACATAAATTATCAACCAGGGCTAGTAAACTGATGAAGTGTGATGCACTATATGTGCCTAAGTATCCCTTTTTCTTACTTCATTTTTTTTAGTTTTTTATTGATGTTTTGGGGTTTTTTATGTTTGATCTTTAGTATGCTACTCTATGCTAAAAAGATGAAGTTAGATTTATGTCAAAAAGGGAGAAAAGGAAATGTTAATGAATAAATGAAAACAGAGTTTATTTGCAAATTATGTTCCTAACTAGAAAATGATAAAAACAAAGAGTCCTAATCCATGGATATTACAGCTTCTAAATGAACATTCATGAAATGAAAAGTAACTCAAAACACTACAACTTAATCTGATTCATTTAGTTAGAGATTTGTTGGAAGATCTTGTGAAAAAGATTAATTTTAATGCAATGAGGATCTCCTAAAACATAAAGAAAAACGACAACTTATAACATTACAACTAAATCTCATTACATGGGTTCAGGAGGTTTATTGAAGGAATTTTGATTAATCATAATGTGATAAGGATGTTCTATGAATAAACAAATATTAGCAGTATTACAATAGTCTCATTGTTTTAGAGTTTGCCAAACTTTTGAAAGAGATTATTTAGTATATTGAAATTTGGTCTAAAATTGTTTGAACAAAAATATTTCTTGTCTGATTGACGTTAGGGGCTTTCACCCAAGTTGTTCACCTTTATTAAGAAAGGATGAAACCGGAGGCTTAAGCCCTCTTGCGACTGCCTGAAAATATAATGTAAACACTAAATAGATATGGCAAATGAGAATCTTCTTTTTAACTAAATAACAGAAAAGGAAATGCTAATAACTCAAAATATCACAATTGAATCTCATTCATTTAATAGAGATGTATTGGAAGAGCTTGAGAAAGAGACTAACTGCAATATCATGAGGATCCTTTATCTAAGAAAATGACATGAAACATAATGCTAAAAGCTATGATTTCAGAAAGCAATCTAAGTAAGGAAATATGAAAAAACATAATTGAAAATGACTTATCTAGAAAACATGTAAAACCTCCTTGAATAGCAGGGGCCCTCTGCTATCAATTTAGTGTAATTCTTTAGCTCCTTAAAGTTGTAATCAAAACAGCATCAAAGAACTTCTTTATTGAAAAACTCACAATTCTACATCCCATTCCATCTTAAGCTTTGTTACAAAACACTCTCTATTCCTTTCTCTTCTTCTCCTATTTTTTCACTACCCATGATAGGAGAAAGCTTCTCCTATTTATACAAAATATGAGAAGTTATCTCATTAATGGGAGTCCATGAATCTCTCCCTCCATCTCTAGAGTTACAATCAAAATAGGAAATGATAAGACACATGTCTTTCTAAAGTTTCAACACAAGTAAGAAATGAGACACATGTCCTCTTAGAGTTTCAATACAAAAGGAAATGAGACACATGTCCTCATGATCCCATGATCTTCTCCACTCAAATTCGAATTTGGTTTTGGGAGGCCACATAAAGGTCTTTTAGAAGCTTCCTTTTGACCTACACATGTCACAAAACTCATAACATATATATAGATATATGAAACTATGTTAATTTTCTAGTTTCTAATCATAAATTCACTTTAAATACATAAAATAAATAACTTTGGAAGACAAGGATCCTAACCCATATATTTATGAAAATGGTTACTTGATGTAGGGTTTTAGGTCAAATGGATATGAAATAAGAGTTGAATGGTTATGACATAATGGAAATATGTATGAATATGGAAAACACTTTTGAGACTCAACACATGGTTCCCATTTTCAGCATTATATGGTGGCAGAGTTGACTTCCAGGTTGGGCTTGCATCACGACAGCTCAACATCATACTATCCTTAGGCCAATGGCCAGGTTGAAGCTGTGAACAAATTTATTGTCACCATGCTTCAACGTACGATTGGGATCCACAAATCCAATTGGCATCTCATGTTATTTTTGGCTCTCTAGGCATACCGAACCTCAGTCAAGGATGCGACTAGATTCACTCCATTCTAGCTTGTTTATAGTCTGGAAGCTACGCTTCCGATTGAGTGTGAAATACCTTCGGTCAAGTTGGTTGTTGATTTACTGCCCAACACTTCACCTGAAGAAGAGTGTCTTCTCTACTTAGAGAGGCTGGATGAAACTCGTTGATTTGTTGCCTTGGTCATCGAGGCATAGAAGAAGCTGGTCAAAGCCCATTTTGACCAATCAATTTCCCCTCGCTCCTTTGTAGAAGGAGACCTTGTCCTCCTATATGACCAAGCTCATGATAAGCTGGGGGCAAGAAAATTTCAACCCATGTGGCATGGGCCTTACATAGTTAAATGCATATTGACGAATGGGTCCTATGATCTCATTGATTACGAAGGTCATCCTTTAGATCAGCCCAGAAATGGGTTGTATCTCAAAAAGTATTATGCATGAGTCATTCGTGCATGTTTTGTGTACATAGATGTTCTTTTAATTTTTTTACATTTTTGTCTTGGTGTGTTTTGCGAGCATTTTCTTGCTTATTGGGTCATTGCTTATTGTGCAGATGTCTATTACCCCTTAGGTCGGTTTCGCAAATGGTGCTTCCCGCAGTACCCATAACTTGTCTTCGGTAGCCTGGGTGATTTATGATCCTACTGGTGAGTTGATAGACCTACAAGGTATTTGTCTAGGACAAACTACAAACAATGTCACTAAATATAGTGATGTCATTGAACTGTTAACCGAGGCGATTACCCTCGACATTAGTGCATTGGTTGTAAATCTAGACTCACAGCTTGTTGTTCTTCAACTTATTGGGAATTATTCAGTTAGAAACCCTCAAATTTTAATATTTTATTTACGTGTTCGTTTGCTAGAAAGACATTTTGATTATATCACATATCAACATATTCCTAGACAAATGAATGCATTAACTGATACAGTGGCTAACATTGTATTAGATAGACATTTGCGCAATCTGTCAAATCATCATCACTTGAGAGACTCATATCAAATAGTAAAATAGATATATATATTTATATATATATATATATATATATATATATATATATATATATATAGAGAGAGAGAGAGAGAGAGAGAGAGATATCGAATGTTTGCATCAGTCTGCACCATAAGTTTCAAAAAATATGTGTGTTTCTGTTACATCCTGAGACATCGTGTCTCTCAAAAAATATGCAGAAATAAAGCCTAGGTGTCTAATCGACATGATGATCATGATAGCATGTCACTGCCCAGACGAGCCACCTTAGCAAGCGCTGAACTCGGTTTGACACCCCTACAGTGTGTCTCTGATATGCACGAGGAACATCATCGAATTGTGCATATTCTAGAACCCACGGGAAATTCCATCCAAGTTATGCATAATCTTTTCCTCCTCACCTTGAGGGGCAACATAAAAATCGCAAGGTATTCGCCTCGCTATCGGAAACATCCCTCTAGGTCTCTCTGGGCCTACATCTGCAAATGCATGGATTAATTGTTAGAACATACATACCAAAAAAAAGATCATAATACTCATGAAAATTAAAAATTAGTCTTACCAAGTGCTTCATCCCAATCCTCTACTTATGGGAGTGGGAGGTCCAGATCACCAGTAAATTTTGTGCCATAATATGGTCAGTCCTCCATGACAATCAATTGTCTGCAAAGGAAGTCAAAGAACTTCGATCTCAAGGACATCTGCTGACTGCCCCCTAATTTTGGCATCAGAGCTGCCCATCAGGCCATCCATGGTGCTAGTGCTGGTGGTGTCGGGACTATCACCTCCTGACACTGAAATATTGGTATTTTTTCCAGGATAAACGATACCAGGATAGACCCATAACCAAACTGCTTCAATTTGGTCTTCTTGCACTTTTTCAGTTGACGTTTTATATTGATTGTTACTACCTTTGCCCAGTTGTAAATGGTTGGTGTCAAGCAGTCTATAGCAAGAAGTAGCTATGTGTTTTTTGCTCCGTGTGGTGCTTGTGATCCCACAGCTCGTGTGATCGTGTGTAACAATACCTTTAGTGCTAAATCCTGGATAGTCTGGATATCCACCTTCCCGCTTTTTGATCCTTTCCGTGCCCCTGGACATACCCTGTTAATTACCATGCTCATGTTCTCCATGGTGGGTCGGGTGCTAGTTAATATTGGTGCTACTCCCCTCCGCGACAGTCTTGTTATGAAGTAGATGTCTGAAACATCAATCTCGAGTTCTTGATCTCGAAGAATGAATTTTTCCTGATCCTTGTCCCAGATACTGATCAAGTATTGCAGCAACTCTGGTTTAGCTCTAAGGCACGATTTCACGAAGAAATTTTTTCAGTCCACAGTCTTTGAGAGCTTCCATCATTCTCCATGGCAAGCTCATCTTCTTCACTGTGTTCCCGTTCCTTCCACTTGATTACCATTTTGTCATTTTTTCACCTGCAAACATGTTCATATGGACATTATTAGCCAAATCCAAAGCTAAGATTTGTGAAATTTAGACTTTCTTACTTGCATTGGAAGTTTCAAAAGGTCTGTGCGGTTAGCGCGAATGTTATAGAAACAATCGTGCCAATGGGTGTGCCCTAGATCAGAAAATCGGGCAGTTGGCACGAGTCCGTGACCGAAAATTGCGCCAACCACCTTGCCCTAGTTTTCACAATTTCCCCCTCATAAATTAAAATTGAAGGTTGCAGATAATGAAAGAAGATTTAAAATATGGGGAAGGATGTCGACTCTTACCTGGAATTGACGGATTCGATATTGGTCTGCTGGATTGCCCGCTATCGTCGCGGAAAAAACACAGTCTAAAATGGGTAACTATTTCTCCACAAGAGGTAAAAGTGAAAAGTAATTATTTTTTACCATTTTTGGCATTTTATAAATTTTGAGAAGCCTAATTAGGTTTTAAGACATGTTTTTCGATTATTACATTATTTTATTTCAATAAATGGGTTTTACGTTTGCTTCTTGTGCAGAGACAGGTCTTTTATGAGATAGCGATGAAGTAACGAGTTCTATTTTATACTTTTTCGGACTTGGTAAAAACACGAAAAAAGCCACTACTGGAGTCATATTTCAGCTCTTTTCTGACTCTCTAAAACTAAAAATATTGTCGAGACTCTTATCGTTTTGAACTCATTAAATGGCTGCGAAACGATATCTACCCAGTATAAGTTTACCCCTTTTTCAGGCTGGGATATATTATTTACGAAAAAGGAATACATTAGCCTATCACGACTAAGAGGTTCTTTCAGATATTCTTTTCTACCTTTTCGGATCTAAGAGACTATTTACGAAAAAGGGACATGCTGGATTTTTCTTTTCTGCTTCTTTTCAAACTCTCTAAACATGAAAAGACGTCGAGTTCTTCCTTTGTCAGACTCGTTAAACCCTGATGACATTGGTCATCATCACCATGACGTTACTCAAGTTCCTCCTCCCTAGGACTCGTAAAATGTACTGGGTTGGATTTTTCCCAAGGAAAAACTTACAGCACAAGCATATGCTATCCCCATCAAGCTTGTTTTCAAAAATAATTGGGTTATTGGCCAGAAATGGTGGGGGAAAATTGAACCAGTCTTTAGTTGTGTTGGTGGTATGTCGCTCTTGAACATGACACTTGTCTACATTCGTGTCGCATTGGGGACATCTCATTTCGTCATTTTTTCCTTCATGGGTTTGGGTAATCTGTTTTGACATCTCATCTGCTCTTTTCCATGTCATCATGACCTCAGATCCCTTTGATGTCAAATACTTCCAAATCTAGAGTCGTGTCGTTGATATGTTCAAGAGAAGTTTGCCTCTATAGTTTTCAACATCCCTCTGATCCTTTGTTGGTCCTGATTCACTTTCATCATGTTCCTATATCTTGTGTCGATGATGTGGGAAACATTGTGTCCCTCCTTTGACCAGGTCACTTCCTGTCAACTTCAGCTCATTATCCAGGAAGTTGGTCTAGAGACTCCCTGCAAGTACCTTGGATCCTGCATGCCTCAATGGTAGGTTCTTCGCATCCGATAATAGGTCCACATCATTGGAGGCTTCGATCGAGTGATTTTGTGGGTGTTCGACATCGGCTTACAGTTCACATTTCGTGGATTGTACCTATTGTACCTTGAGAGCCATTGTCATTTTTGGTGGTTTCTCTCACGCATGTTAACAACATTCATCATTGGCTGGTAATCAGGTGATATTCTTGCATTTTCAACTTCAGCTCACATATTTGCATGCTTGAATTTGTACTTGTTCGGGTCAAGATGGAGCACAAGACCCTGGGTTTTTTCTGATAAGATCTAGGTTGCGAGATATTGTGGTTTATCATGGCTTTACTACATGAATCTTTTTTATTGAATGGTTGCGACCATACCTAAGTCCATTTATTGATCCTTACTGTTGGATGGTTGCATCCATACCTTGGATCCTAGTTTATATGTACTCTATTATGGATGGCTGTGCCCATGCCACATGTTCATGTCTCAGAGATATCAGTTGTATTTGTAATTTCAGGTCTTCCGACGGTAGTGTTTGGTTCAAATGCGTTCTCTTAAATAATTTCACCCCTTCCTCTCTCTCGAACCTCATGCTTTAGGGGGCATCTGTTACACAACATTTTTTCATTGTCCCTGCAATCCCCATCCCACACATTGGAGGCTCATTTCTGTGACCAAAATAAAGTTTCATGCATTGCAAATACTATAATTGTATCCCTTACCATGAGGACAACATTCCTTCTGTTGATCATTTCCTGAATATACCATCAGAAACATGTATTTTTGCATTGGCGTTGGTATCCCGTTATGCCCTCGTGCCAATGAGGAAGATTAACACTAGACCCCACACCAGCTAGTGCTCTTTCTCAGTTAGCTTCCCACACTAATCTATTTATGGAAATTTTTTTAAAGATAGAGACGAAGTTTCCATCATAACAACTTTTTGGGTGAGTCATAGGGAGTGGTTCGACTATATAACTGTGGCTTCCTCCTTTGGCCTCTTGTTTCCACCTTTTGGGGAAACCTCCCAAGGAATTAGGCGTCCCTTCCACCATAGTAGGGATCCCAACCTCCTCCTCTCCCTCTATAAATAAATCCATCTTCCATTGATGTGTTAGTTGAACTAAACATATTATAGAAGAAACGCTGAAGAGGTTTCTATTCACTTTGCTAGAAAAGATAGAATGAAAGAGACTCTTATTAAGAGAGCTTAGGCTTGTGTCTTCATCCCGTTCGAATTCCCTTGACATTCATTGATATGAACTTCGAGTGAACGCTGCTGAAGGAGACTACAATGTTAATGGTTGGTTGTAACTCTTTCTTCAATTAATATATATGCATGCCTATTGTTTGGTTCCCATTTTGCGTTGATGTGTTTTATTTGATGCAATATGCTTAACCCTCCATGATTGGTTAGTAGTTATGAATGATATTGTTGTTTTGTATGTTGCTCTGGTTTTTTGATCTTCGTGCAGGTATCCAAGCATTGTTACGGGAGGATCGTGACCTGCCAAGACAGGAATCGAGAGGCTACCACTAAAATAGCCGCGACAATAGTGTTGGACTCCAGGTAGGTTGATCTACCTTGTCTATTTCATTCATTAATTAGGAACCTACACTCTAGCTTGTCCTTTTTTTACTAGACCCACTCTAGGGCTAGAGAGACTGTCTCTGTTTGCAGAGAGGATTTATATTCATAACAAATGGTCTACGGGATCCCAAAATTTAGCCATACTCATTTAAAGAAGATTTTGGCAGTGTCTGTTGCAAATTGGGTTCAACGCTCCTCGTGTTTTTTGCGACATGGACTAACTGCCTCTCATGGATCCTAACTCTGGCGATTGTAGCAGAGACTAATGCCTGTGGTTTTTTGTCTAATGATAATCATGATTCCAAAAATTGGTATCAGAGCCACAAGTCTCGAGGTTGAAACTCACCCGGCTCGCGTTGGGGGGAAGACTGTTGGACATTGGGTTCAACGCTCCCTGTGTGTTTTGCGACATGGAATAACTGCCTCTCATGGATCCTAACTCTAGAAATTTTAGGGGAGACTAATGCCTATGGCTTTTGGTCTAATGGAAATCATGATTCCAATGGTGTCCTCTGTCAAGATGCTCTTCTTGCAGGCCTTCAATATATCCAACTTAGAAAATCTATCCATGACCACAAATACAAAGTCATTACCATGCTTGGTAGAAGGGAGGCCAGACATATATTCCATGGAGATGGATTCCCAAGGTTTGAAGGGAGTAGGTAGAGGATTGTACAAGCCTTGTTTCTTGATGGTTCATTTGGCATTGGTGTAGACAATGCGGGATAAAATATATTTCCCAACATCCACATGGATTTTTGGCCAATAAAAGTGCTTTTGTAGTATAGCCATAGTTTTCTTCACACTAAAGTGGCTTGCGACCCAACTGTAGTGTGTCTTCCAAATCAAATTGGCATGCTCGCTTGAAGGAACACAAAGGTGGCCCATGTATAATAATAATGCATCCTGGAGGTGGAAATCAAGAACTTTATTTCCATATACTAGCATCTGGTATGTGGAGGAGAACTTTGGAACATTTTTGTATAGTTGTAGCCATCCATAGGTCTCATGGGCACAGGAGTTGAGAACAGTAGTCAGTGCTACAACTGAGGGTTAGCTGAGGAAGTCCACAACATGATTAGTGCTTCCCTTTTTGTATTTAATGTTCAAGTGGAATTGTTGCAGATATGTTTACCACATCTGATGGTGTTCATTCTTCAACTTCCCTTGTGTCTCTATAAATTGAATAGGTTTGTGATCGGTGTGGATGACTATCTCCTTCCCAAGAATGTAATGCTTCCATTATAGGTAAACCTACACGATAGAATACATCTATTTATCATAGGTGGGGTACTTCTGAATTGTATCGAAAAGTGTTTCACTATGTTGGGCCACTGGATGCCCGTGTTGTGTGAGGACTACACCAATAGCATAGTCAGAGGCATCTGTCTCAATTTCAAATGGTTGTTGCAAGTTTGGAAACATGAGTACTGATGTAAGGAAGAGGTGGTGCTTCAACTCAATGAATGCCTTCTATTGGGATTCAGACCAGGAAAAATTGCTTTCGCCCCACCCTTAGTAATTTGACTCAAAGGCCAAGTGATAAGGGAGAATCCCAACACGAACCTCTATTAAACAACTGCAAGGACCAAAAATTTGTGAAGCTTTGTTAGAGTGGTCGGGGTTGGCCAATCCCGAATGACTTGGATCTAATTTGGATCCACATGCATGCCATGATGATCTATTATGTAACCTAGATGTTGGACCTGGCTCATGTGAAATGTGTGTTTCTCTAATTTGGCACACAATTTGTGTTTCCAAAGGGTTTGAAGGACCCGTTGAATATGTTGCAAGTGTTCTTCCCAACTCTTGCTAAATATGAGGATTTCGTCAAGATAAATAACCATAAATAAGTTGGTGAAGGTTCGGAAGATGTCATCCTTTAGCCTCATAAAAGTAGAAGGGGAATCTTTCAAACCGAAGGGCATAACCAACCATTGAAAAAGGAAATCCTTGGATTTTAAGGCAATCTTCCATACATTCGTGGGTTCTATTGCAACCTAGTGATAGCAAAAATTCAAATAGATCTTGCAGAAATATTGACCCCCTTGAGTTGGTCTAGAAGGTGATCCATCCATGGGATTCAATACCTATTCCTGACAATGATTTTATTTAGTTCTCGATAATCAATGCAGAGCCTCTAGGTCCCATCCTTCTTCTATACAAGTACAATCGAGCTCCTACAAGACGAGGAACTTTCTCAAATGTGTCCTTTTTTCAGCAACTCCTAGATTTTCCACTTGATCTCTTCATTTTCTAGAATTGAGCGATCATATATCGACCCGTTGGGTAGAGGTGCTCTGGGAGTCAAATCGATCGAATATTTGACCTGACAGTGCAAGGGTACCCATGTGGGTGAGGATAAGATGTCCCTATATTCTTCCACGACTGTATCCACCTACTTCTATCGTGTGTAGGAACCCTTCATGGGGGCCATGGACGTGGCTACAATATTCTCCTTATTTTGAGAGTGAATCAGAAAGAAAACAAATTTCCTAGTCTAAGAGATGATCTTACTGCATTTCTTAGCATATATTAAAGATATGTCGGTATTCGGGGCTCCCTTCGGTATCCTATATAAAATATTACCCAAATAAATGATAACATTGTGAAGCCTAGAATCATACATGACATGATGCTTTTACAAGTATGGTTTGCCTAATAATACATCAAAAACTTCAAAAGGAGTTATATAACACAATACATCATTCGTGAAGGGCCTGATATTATAATTAAGGTGGCATTTCTAGCTAACGCAGAGATCTTGTCCTTGGTGAAGCCACCCAATGGTGTATGACTATGGTTGTGGTGTGGTGGGTAGGCCCAACCGCTTCACGAAATTTTCTGAAATGAGGTTCTTTTTGGCTGTCATTGTTGACAATGAATTGTAGCAACGAGCCCTTCACCCACATCTGTGAGTGAAAGAGCCACTCTCCCTCATCTCGATATTTTAGTTGCACCTTTTGGAGCTTGGTGGTGGCTACCGTCGTAGTGGGTTTTGCGTCAATGACCTGCTTACACTTGTCAGTTTCCAGCTCGGAATCAGAACAAGAATCCTTCTATGAGTCTCTCAGCTCAACCACCAACGCTTGCTTTGCACAAGATTAATTGGTGTTGTGAGTGGGGCTTTTATGGAATTCACACCACTTTTTGGTGTCCTTCTTTTCCTTCCCATCACCATTGGCTTATTTCTTCGAGGAGTTGCCCTAGGGGGTCCCAGTTGGGCTCTATCATTTTCTCTATCATCGCACTCTTCTATTTCTCAAGGGCCTCCTCGAGAAATATTTTGATAGGATCTCCTACTCCCTCATCTTTCTTTTCATTCACCATGGGATTCCATCAGGGTTTGCAAGGCTAATCTTGCAAGGGTTCAACCAAATCGAGCCCTAACTCCTTATACCCTGACCTAGTTGGGCACATGCAAAGAAAAACATAGAAAGAGAAGACCAATTTGATACCACTGATATGAATTATGTAGGAACAAAACATAATACAAATATAAATATGGACACAAAAATGCAACAAAAATATAACTTCTTTTAATTAATATCAAATACTGAGATATTCTTACATACATAATGGAAATAAACTAGTTCGGGCGATGGTAGCTTATCTTTGAACTGATGCCTCTGAAATATGTTACAATGAGGCTTGAAGACTTATTTATTATTGAGAAACAATGGAAAACCATAAACATCTAAAACCTAAGACTGGGAGATGAAGCGACAAAACTATGGGCCCCGCATGGGTAAATTGGTACATCAACTTCCTGGGGACGTAACTTTGGCATACGATCTTAGTTTGACACACATAACAACTCGTCAGAAATATATATCTAAGGAATACAACTTTAAAATGGAAATCATCAATTCAAGGCTCATTTTGGCCCCATTTTTTCCACAAAACGTTGTTTAGGGCCTCAAAATGGCTTCGAAAGTTCAGGACCTGAAAACTATCAAAAATTATGAATTGTGCTACAATTAAGGAAATTGAAAAATTGAAAGAAACCATGATGGAGGTGTAGGTGGAATAGGTCGGTGGCCAACAATATCCACTTGGATCAGTGGCTTCATCTTCTTTTCCAGTGTAAGCGGCGGGACCTTGTATTGCATTGTCCACTCATGCACAGAGGTGATGGCAGTTTGTATATTCCTAAGGATCATGACAAAATCATTGCTCTACCATAGTAAGTCATTCAGGTGGAAAAATGCCTTATATATGGTTACCAACTCTTCATAAATATCTCGCATAGTTCTTACTAGTGCGGATACTTCAGCAAGTATTGCTTCTCTTATTTCCTCGAGGTAGACCTATAGAAGGTCCACTCTATGTTGTTAAACGAAGTTCTTCATTCTCTTGCTGAAGTGCATGTATGTTCTTCCCCAACTATTTTTTTTTTCCACCAAGAATTGGGTGTTAGATTTGGTTGCTCTTGCGAAGGCCCAGCTACCATTGGCAATCGCATTTGGATTCCTACTGGTATCTTCCATGATCACCCATTCTCTCATGAATGCAAGTGATGCATGATCATCCAAAAATTTATTTCTTCACGCTTGTAAAATCTTCTTCTGTAGTTCATCAAATGATATATTTTACACGTCCATGACCAGATCATCATTTTTAGAAATTATACAACATGCATGTATATCCTGGATTCACTCGATCTAACAATGTACTAAATTTAAATACTGAATCGCTTCTACAAATCTTTTGCAGAACTAAAAACACAATCGCTAATCACATGAATTAAAGAAGAATCAAATCACACACAACACAAATAATTTCTCTGGGAAATATTACAGCTAAAAACCCCACTATCTTCTTTTGTATATTCAGCATGGATCATGAAACAATTACATACAAAAATATTCTCACAAGAGCCCTCCAATACTCAGCTAATTGTCTCACAGTGTCATACAAAAACTGACCAATACTTAGCCAATTTACTGCCTCCAGACAGCCTGCCTTGCTTGTGTAATCCCTGATGAATGTAATCCCTAAAAGATAGGAATTATTGTCTTCCATGACTACGCAAGTATCATGGGCGCTCCAATGGGTGTTTGGTTGCATGTGTGCAACCCAATAATCCTATGACTGATATTCAACTTCTCTTTCACCTACATCTCAACTAGGTCTCCACTGGATCTGACATGCATGCAGCTAATATAGTAAATCCTCAGTTGCATGTGAGATCACTGATTGTGGATTAATTAATATTTAATTCACTTTATCTCTCACTACTGTATCTTCAGTTACAACTAGCAAAATTGAGTTTAACTCACTTAACTGATTTAAATTGATTACAACCTACATTAACTAATGCACCACTGCACTTCGAACTCTGTTACAACTAGAATTACTCTGCATGCCTCACCAACTACTTCTAACTCGAAATCCACTAGCTAACTGAGTTTATCCCTCTCAGTTAACTATTTCAAGTCATCGTTGAGAATATATTACCTTTTATTGTCCATCTTAATTAAGGGATAACTAAAATAGACATGCACCCAAAAATAGCACTGTGGGCCCCACCCTAGTGTAGGTGCTTACTGCAACTATGTGTGGGTGCTGAAATTTTCTTGTTGAATCTCAACACTCCCTCTAAAAAATAAAGGGATTATCCTTCACCCTGATCTTGTCTCTATGGTATTCAAATTTTCTCCTGGTGAGCACCTTCATTGGAATATATGCATCCCTATCTTTCGTGGGAATGTATTGAAGCAACATTATCCTTCTCTGCACACAATCTCTGAGATGATAGTGTCAGATGTCTATATGCTTGGACCTATCATGAAATACGTGATTAATCAATATTTCAATGCAACTCTGATTATCAAAATGAATCACTGTCAAATCCATCTGCGAACCAAACAAACCAACCAAGATATTTCTCATCCAAATAACCTCACATGCAGCTTGACTTGCTTCCATGTATTATGCTTCCACTGAACTGAGTGCCACATATCGTTTTTTCCTGTTGTACCAGGAAACTACTATCGAACCTATGCTAAAGATCCCTCCTGATGTGCTCATTCTGTTAGATGGATTGCCCGCCCAATCTGCATCCATGAAGCCTTGAAGCTTCACTCCCTATGTATGTTTGTACCATAGACCATACTCTGATGTACCCCTCAGGTATCTCAAGACATGCTTCCCTGCCTTCCAAAAGAGATTTTTAGGCTTAACCATAGCTTGAATTAACTGGTTAATTGCGTAGAAAATTTTTGGTTTGGTGTTCACTAGATATATCAGTGAACCAACTATCTGCCTACAGACAGTAGCATCCACTACCTCTCTAGAAGTAGCATCCTCTTTCCTCCAATTTCCTGGAAGACGAGTATCCATGGGTTTGTAGCTCTCCATGTTAAACTTAACCAGTATCTCCTTTGCATACATTCCTTGAGAAACAAAAAATTCACCATCCCCCTGCCATATTTCCAATCCAAGGAAATATTGAAGGAGTCCCATGTCCTTCATTTCAAACTCCCTTGTAAGATAACTGTTAGCCCCTTATAAGTTTCTTGACAAGCAAGAAAGGGGCTAGTTTGTTCTATAAGCCTGCAAGGAATTCATTTCCCTTGAAAACACATCATCCTTGCAGCCTTTCCGAGTTCCCTACCTTGTGAATGTTTCCCTCTACTTATTTAAGTCAATAAGCCTTGCTGATAAATAATTATGCTCCAAAAGGCTTTATTTCTCCCCTTGTATCCCTGCATTTTCCCCCCCATTCTATCCTTTTTCCCCCTTCTTCTAAATCTCCTTTTTTTCCCCCTAATATCCCCATCAACCTCCTAAATTCCTCCAAAATCTCCATCAAGTCCCACCCTTGCCCTTTTTTTCCTCAAAATTCCCCTCTATCTCTCTATCGTTACCCTCCTCAGGCCTTAGAATGCATTAAAAAAAAAAGGTTAAAAACCCACTTTCAGACCATATAATAGGCCTCAGCCCCTTCTCCGCTAGCCCCGTAACCTTTCTCTCCATGTAACCTTGCGCCATGACCAGGCGCCAAAGCTAAAAGGGCTTAGCGCATTTCGTATCGGGGGCAATAGCAGTCGTTGATCTTCACAGAATGGACGACGATCGCTGCCCCCGCAGCTTGCACCGTGCAACTCGTTCACTGCCTATCGTCGCATCTCCGCCATCCGTTAACTCACCAGATAAACGATCTGCCGCTCATCCATATCGGGCATGATTTAAACTTTTGATCTGTACAGATCCGACAGTGCGAAATCCGCCCGTCACAGTGGTCCCCACCCGCTTTCATTGTTCCAAAACCATATGGTTTCCATCGCACCACTTATGGAGGTCGAGTGGTATTTTCCTTTCAGCCAGCGATTCCATACAATGATCGGCGCGTCGCTCCTGTACGGTTGAAAAACCGCTTGCCCATCACACACTATCGTTCGGCATGGGATGCGCAGTGATATTCATGTCAGTCGTCCAATCTGCGATCGCCCATCCAACGGTCATCGCTCGACGAAGCTGCACGGGGTTTTATCTATGGCCTTTGTACCCCTGGCCCATGGTCTATTTCCCTTTGACATGTTTTCCACCGTTGATCTCCACCGGGATCGGATGATCCAGATTTTTTTGCCCTGTCGTTGACCATCCCACCATCGCCCAGTCCTGCCACATCACCCCCACGTGCATTCGTCATACGTCAGCCCATCCCGTCGCATATATTTGTAAAAAAGTCGTGTTGTTTAAGGTTTATTTTTATTTGAAACTTCTTCTACTGCATTCTGCCATATTTTTCTATTTTCCACTCTCGCTGCACTTTTCCTCCATTCCCCTGCATCATTCCATCATTCCACCAGCTGCACGACCATTTCCGTCGTCCGCACTGCATTCATTACCCCCCCTGTTGGTCTCCCGTGTTTTGATAGTTTGGCAAATCAAAAGACAAGGCAACATCAGAACCAATATTTAGAGTTCCAGGATCTATTCCTCCTGTTCTCAGAGAGGGATCTCTCAAATATTTGTTTGCAAAGGTTTATCTTGTTTGCTTTGATTATGGATTTTAGACTAGTTATTTAAGTGTAGATGTTTGTTTGGTTGGGTTGAGTTGATACAGCAGAATATGAAACGTCTAGGAAAGATAGACAGAAAGAGGAAACATCTGGTTCATTGGGCAATGGAGTCAAAATAAGGTCATGAAAAACTCTTCAAGGGATATGGGATATCAAAGGGCAAATCTAACTTGGTCGCGGGATCCTCTTTTCTGGAATGAGATGGACATTAATGATTTGGAAAGAGAAGTTTAACTCTCAACAAAGGGAAACTTGAAAACATAACTTAACAATAGAGAGATATTTGATAGACAGGGCTAACCATAAATTCTACAAACATTCTTTAAGCAAGTAATAACTTCAAGACAACTTTTAAAATGAAATCTAAGATTCGGGGAACACCCTATTTCCTCAAAGATCTTATTTTAAAGGACTTTAGAAAACATAAAAGATTCACTAATAATTGCATTCATAGAAGAGTGAACACCTAAATAACATCTATGCTTACAACTATAAAGACCTTCAAAACAACTGTTCAAGCAATGGCAAAGGGCAAGATCAAAACCGACCTCTTTGATTAACTTAAGACAATGGTACTTCAAAGGGAGACTTCAATAACGACCTTTAAGTGGCAGCAGACAAGCAGGGAGAACCATAAATCATCACGAAATAACTATTTGAGCTAATAAGAAATAACGAGCATGAAGACTAAAGGGTAAAGCACTCTGTTAACCAATGAGAAGAAAACATAAAACAATGAAGGCTGAACGGTCTAAGGTGCTTCCGAGTCATTTCTTGGCCTAAAACTTGCCAGCCTCTTGTGGTAATAAATTATGGAAAATAATGGAAACGAGGAGAAAACCCACAACGGTTAAAGATAACCACATCTTAACCAAGCTCTGAATCAGATAGAGCCTTCTAGAACGAGCCACCAGCAGCATCTTCAAGATGCTCAAAGGACTTAGACTTCAATTCGTTTTCAACTTCAACAGACTTGTATATTTATTTCAGAGAGTTTCAATGTTACAACTTGTGGTCAAACAACTATTGAAAATGGCAACAAGAAACAGTGAAGGAGGCCTCCTGAAACATCTTTCCTGATCCTAGTTGGAAAGTGATCACCTAAACTAGGTGGGGACCACACATGTGATTTTTGTCGAAAAGTCTATTTTTAGACTATGTCTATTTTTAGACATATGGAGCATAGTCTAGGAGTTGCGGGATGCTATTCTTGGATGATTGGTCAAGTTGGTAAAAATAGATGGACATCTTTTTTTAGACATACGGGTCGAAGTCTATTTTTAGATTGCCTGACTAAAAATAGAATAGTCAAATATTATTAACCCTTAATAATATTTAGACTATTTATCTTGCCCTTGGAGAGCACCCGATTCGAGAACTACGGATACCAGCACATACGGTACAGCGGAAAGAGTTAATTTCCTAAGGGTTAGTTAAGCTATTGCATGGTTGACTTCAGTTAGAACTCATGTGGCAGAGTTTGGTGGAGTTGATGAGACAGTTGGTGGAGTTGTGTTCGGTTTAACTTAGTTGAACTAGTTGTATTTAGTTAAACTGACTAATACACTAGAGATGAGTGGTGTGAATTAAATATTATTTAATTCACTAATTATTAACTCATAAATCAACTAAAGAAAACATCAGTTAACTCAGTGCATGTACAGTTCAGTGAAGACCAGTGGAAGAGGTAGGAGAAAGGGTGGAGTCTACTATCAGTTGTGACTATAGTGTGCATGAGATTTGCACAATCATTGGAGGAGATTGCCAATGAGGATTGCGTATTTAAAGCCAAGGTAATTCGAATTCATTCAATCCATTCTCTCATCTTGGATTGCGCAATAGAGGCAGGCAAACAGTGGAGGAGTTTTGAACCCGTGACTTGTTCAAACTGAGCTAGTTTGTGTGTAACTTTGGAGACAGTATGGAGTACTTGTGAGGAGTATTGTACTAAGATTGTTACATGATTATTCTTCATTATAATATATAGACAGTAGGGGGTTTTCAGCTGTAATCTTTCCCCAGTATACATACTGTGTTATATGTGTTGAATTTCTATGTGCGCATGTGAATGTTTTCAATACCGCTTATTGTTTTTATTTCCGCATGTGATGATTAATGCGTAGAAGAGATTATGTGTTATGTATGAAGCTCAAATAGTATGTGACCAGGATAATCTCAGTTGAATAAGTGATTTATTCAGGAATTTCTACATGGTATCAGAGCGAAGAATTGATCATCGGGATCTATTACAGTGATTGCAATTATTTCGGTAGACAGAGTTTGTAACGGGCCAGGTAGCCTCTGGATCCATCCTTTCCTTGAAAGGTGATATATCTAGTAAATGCCCTTACATTCGATCTCTGTGCTAGAAATACTTTGTTCTCACAGATCCAGAAGCAGTTGAGTTTTGAGCTTGGAATTCGAATTTTGCAGCAGTGTTTTCTTGGTGTTGAAGTCAAAATGTCTTATCAAGGATTGCGATTGGAGTATGCTCTTGAAGGCAGCTCGAATTATATTGCATGGAGAGATAGGATGGAGGTGGTGTTAGATGGTAACGGGTTGAAGGATTTCATAGATGCTGAAGTCCCAAAGCCTACTGATGCTGCTCAAGTTGAGGCTTGGCAAAAGAAGATGGCAAGGTGTCGAAGGATTCTGTTGGAGGGCGTGAAGGATCACATAGTATCCAGCCTGCATGGAAAAGCTTCTCCATACTTGATGTGGAAAGCATTGATAGAATTGTTCCAAAGCAAGAGCGACCAGAGGAAGTTGGCGCTCAAGGATAAACTCAGGAAAATAAAGATGGAGAAGAATGACACTATTCCGGTATACTTGACCAAGTTTTTCCACTGCAGGGATGAGCTTGGGAGTGTAGGAGTTAGTGTGGATGATGAGGAGCTGGTGAGCTTGGCTCTCCTCGGGCTTCCAAAAAGTTGGCATGCATATCAGGACAGTGTCAATGGTCGGGAAAATTTGCCAGGATGGGAAATACTGTGGTCTGATCTTGTGCAAGAGGAGATCCGGCGGCGTACCAGAGATGGATCTTCATCAAAGATATCTGATGTAGAAGACAGCGCTTTGGCTGCCAAAGCAAGGAAGGGGAAGGGCAAGGAGAAGGCTTCTCAATCCGGTGTGGATGGTAAAAAGCGTGACATGTCCAAAGTGAAGTGTTTTCACTGTCACGATCATGGACATTACGCCACGAATTGTCCACAAAAGAAGAAGAACAAGCAGGCTACTAGAGCTGCATCTGGTGAGGCTCTTGCCTCGCAATTTGAGCTGGAATTATCATTGATCACATGCATGGTGTCTAGTGCATTGGGATCGGGGTGGTATTTTGATAGTGGTGCTTCCTTTCACATGACGGGAGGTGTGAATCTTTTCAGCGACTTGGTGGAGAAAGATCTCTAGTTGCATGTTGAGTTGGGCGACAATGGATGATACAATGCGACCGGCATTGGTACCATAACCTTTCAGAGGGATTCAGGTAAACTCATTCTTTTACAAGATGTATTGCATGTACCAGGTCTAACAAAGAATTTAATATCAGTCGCAATGTTAGAGGATAAAGGGTATGAAGTTGTCTTCAGAGAAGGAAAATTTTTCCTTCGGCACAAGGAAACGGGACAAGTCAAGAAGGTTGGGATTCGGACAAAGAATCTCTACAGACTTGAAGTAGATGGGATGTCTACGGAGCTTCCTACTGTTGGGAAGTGGGAGAAAGACATGCAACTGATGCTTGAGAGGGAGCAAGTTTTGCATGCAGGTGAAAGTGACCCTCAGAGTGTGGAGCAGCCACAAGAGGATCATGGAGTGGGAGAAACCACTCATGCAGAGAAATTTCATGCCAGATGGGCAGAGGGAGTGCATGCAGCTATACCACCAGGTGAGAGGTGGGGCGACATGCATGAGTAATCCCAGATGGAGATTTTTGGGCAGGATTCATGGAGATGGTGTGGATCTCATGAATTGAACCTGGCTACGAGGTGCCCACAGCGCAGCAGTAGCAGATCAGTTGGATTGATGTAGGCAGATCAATGTGACAGTGTCGGATACTGGAGCGCGAATCAGAGTTGACAACAAGTGCAAGAGTGCATGGGTGCAAGAGTTCAACAGCGCAGTGGTTCCTGATGACATGTGCAATAGCTAAGCAGAGGTCAAAGACTTTGATGATAGATGCATCAGACTGATTGAGTTGTTTGGAGCCTATTCAGTTTCGGAGATGTTGCATGCAAAGGGTGCATGGCACATGCATGGAGTTGCATGGTGCATGCATGAATTTGCATGGCGCATGCAAAGGGTGCATGACGAATGCATGGAGTTGCATGTCGCATGCATGGAGTTGCATGGCGCTTGTGAAGGTTGCAGGGTGAATGCATGGAGTTGCATTTCGCATGCAAAGACATTCCTTTCTTGTTGAGAGGGAGTGTTGAAAATGGCAAAAAGAAACAGTGAAGGAGGCCTCCTGAAACATCTTTCCTGATCCTAGTTGGAGATAGATCACCTAGACTAGGTGGGGGACCACACAGGTGATTTTTGTCGAAAAGTCTATTTTTAGACTATGTCTATTTTTGGACATATGGAGCATGGTCTAGGAATTGCAGGATGCTATTCTTGGATGATTGGTCAAGTTGGTAAAAATAGATGGACATCTATTTTTAGACATACAGGTCGAAGTCTATTTTTAGACTGCCTGTCTAAAAATAGAACAATCAAATATTATTAGCCCTTAATAATATTTGGACTATAAACTTTATCTTATACTCTTGGAGCACTTCAGTTCGAGCTACAGATGTGGCACATGCAGCTGGAAGAAGGAAATTCGAATTTCCTATGGGTTAGTTGAGTTATTGCATGTTTGACTTCAGTTAGAACTCATGTGGCAGAGTTTGGTGGAGTTGATTGAGGAGTTGATGGAGTTGTGTTCGGTTTAACTTAGTTGAACTAGTTGTATTTAGTTTAACTAGCTAATACACTAGAGATGAGTGGTGTGAATTAAATATTATTTAATTCACTAATTATTAACTCATTATTCAACTAAAGAACACATCAGTTAACACCAGTGCATGGACAGTTCAGTGAAGACCAGTGGAAGAGGTAGGAGAAAGGGTGGAGTCTACTATCAGTTGTGACTATAGTGTGCATGAGATTTGCACAATCATTGGAGGATATTGCCAATGAGGATTGCATAGTTAAAGCCAAGGGAATTTGAATTCATTCCATCTATTCTCGCATCTTGGATTGCGCAGTAGAGGTAGGCAAACAGTGGAGGAGTTTTGAACCCGTGACTTGTTCAAAACTGAGCTAGTTTGTGTGTAACTTTTGGAGACAGTACTGAGTACTTGTGAGGAGTATTGTACTGATATTGTTACATGATTCTTCTTCATTATAATATACAGATAGTAGGGGGTTTTCAACTGTAAGCTTTCCCCGATATACATATTGTGTTATATGTGTTGAATTTCTATGTGTGCATGTGAATGTTTTCAATACCGCTTGTTGTTTTTATTTCCGCATGTGATGATTAATGCGTAGAAGAGATTATGTGTTATGTATGAAGCTCAAATAGTATGTGACCAGGATAATCTCGGTTGAATAAGTGATTTATTCAGGAATTTCTACAACAACAACCAACAACCAACCCCTCACTCATCTTCTGCTGTGGTATATATAGAAAGATGAGGAGGTAAGATCTGAAAAAGATCTCAATTACAATTAATACAGGATTTAAATGGCCCATTGGCCCTTGGGATGCTCAATGAAGAAACAGAAGAGGTGTTCACCGTATTAATTGATTCACACTTATGATTTAAGCTGGGTAGGAGTATTTGTTGACCTTTGAGGCACAGGTAGTCTGAAATAACTCTGCAGATATTCTTTGCATTTAAGGCCCTGGCAGAAGTGACTTCTTTGGCTGTGTCGAGGAAAAAATCTGATCCTGATCAATAAATTCAGCTCCTGATTGAATCCTTTGAGGCACAGGTGGCGCTGTGGTGGTTGAGGAATCAATTTGCCTTAGATATGGCGGTGGAGGCATTCTGTCTGATAAACACTTTTAGGTTTTCCTTTTAAACTGTGTTTTAGGTTGGGGATTAGGCTTCTGATAGCCGTCTTAGCCGTAATCCCTTCCAATCTGTCCATTAAACTCCCGCTCTGATCCATTTATGCTTTCTGATACTCTTTTTCTAGGTTTGTTCGATGTTTTCTAGGTTCGACAGGAGCATGCTACGTCAACGGCTCATGAAACCTTGTTGACAACACAGTTCTATACCCTGTGGTTGATTTCCTTTGTTAAATCGAAAGAATGGGAGTCGTCACCCTCGTCTTTCGAATATTCTTCAGACATGGCAAAAGAATTTTTTTAAAACCTGCAAAATACAAACAAAATTATAAAATCCTGCGTTTATATGGGAAAATCTGCATCGGAGGGCGTGCGGGAGAACGGGGCGATCGGAACCGTTGATCGCGCTGTGATCAATGATCGGGAGCGATTTGGAAAGTCAACGGAGGAAAAAGGTGGACTGAGTAATGGAATCAGGAAATTGAAGGTGGACCGTCGATCTGCAGAGATCGACGACGGAGATGGATTCTCAGTTGCGTCGAGGCCCAGTTAAACAGTATGGAGCTTGATTAAAGGGCAGGTGACTTCAACGAATGACAGCCGTTGGATGTGGGGGTCTTGATCTGACGGTTATCGTTGATTCCGTTGGGCGGCCTCCGTCCGACGGATAACGTGCGGGTGCAGAGTTTAAGCGGTGGTTTTCAAATAGTACAGAGGACGCGTGTCAAGAGGTGTGTGGAATCGCTGGGCCTCGGCCCAAAACAGCCTTTGCCCGAAGAGTGGTGCGGAATAAACTGTGGTTTTGGAAAACAGCGGGGGAATGGCGGGGTCCACAGGGCAAATGGCGCTCCGCGCCGTCCGATCTGCGGAGCAGATCGATGGTCGAGATGACTTCATAAATTATTTGGGTGGAAAACTTTAGAAATGGGTTAAAACCCGAAAAAAACACAATTTACATAGGTTTAATGTTTTTTTTTTTTTTTTTTGAGCGGAAGAAATTTATTGGAAGGACAAGTGCCCGATACTTTAAAGCAATTGGTTCTGGCGCCCGAGCACATGGAGGAAAAAGAGGTAGGGGGTTTAGCCTAAGGGGTTTAAGTCCAACGCATAGAAAATTTGCGTTTTTATGGTTTTTTAATGGTTTTCAAAGGGAAATGAAGGCTTCCAATAAGGTCAAGAAGGGGTCTTAGACCTTTAGGAAATGGATTTAAATGAAGAAAAAGGAAGAATCATGAAGTCGAGGGGTTTTCAAGGGAGATGGAGAAAGGGACTGAGATTAGCTTTGAGGAGAAGGGAGGGAAAAAGGGTCCTTTGCAGCAGTACTTTGGCTTTAGAAATTAGCAGGATTTCTGAGTTTTGAATGGAAACAGTAGTGAATATTAACCAAGGGTAGGACATTATCAAAATTCTTCAAGTATCAACAATTTTAGTCATGAAATTGTTTCTTGAAGGCTATCCAACATTATTTAGCCACCATCTGATATGACAGAATTTTATGTGTGGCTAACAGTGGCTCCACTTGGGGATGGTGTCCTTTTTGAGGGCATCAAGAACTGCAGACTTGTATTCTTTGGGGGGCTAATCATTTGCCTCATCCATTGGGCTGTTTCCTTTGCTTGATCTTTCTTTGCTCTGGAAACTAATTGTCAATCTTTGAAAAACAATGGAACTCTTATCAACAAAATTTCTACCTACCCAATCCTACTGATCTAACATTTTCTCTTCATCAGAGTGCACTTGGATTGGAAAACTCTCTTACAACATTTTATTCTTTTTGAAAGCATAAAAACTAATCTAACTCTACTCCTTATTTCTTCATGGATCCAGATTAAACAGTTGGATCCATATGACTCTCTACCTAATCTACTATCTGTTGGGATTAAGCTGTCCAACAGACTTTCATTCTCTAAATTCTATAACATAAATTCAAAAACAGTCAAGTCAGGATTAAGTTGTTTAACTTGTTGTGATCTATGGCATAAAAACAAGCTGCACATAGATTATTATTTGCAGAAAAATAAAATCAAAATGGAAGGCTTAAGATCTGAAAGTTTCTCATCATGGCCTTCTCTTCTCTTCACGGCTCTATCTTTTCTTTTGTTTGAGCTGTCTCTTCCTTGATAACTGATTCAGATTTTGGGCAAATTAGAACCAATTTTTCTCTTTTATGACTCAGAAAAATAAAACAGTTTTTGAGTCATCTCTCTTTGGAGACTTTGGTTCAGATTTTGAATTTGTTTGAACCTTTAATTTCTATCCTAATCTATCTACTGATAAGCCATGATTAAACAGTTTGGCAAACCAAATTCACTACCCTATCAGCAGAAAATTTAAAACTAATTAGTCAAGATTAGGCTGTTTGACTAACTAGAAGTGTGGTTATCAGGAGTGGCATTTAAGCTCGCACACTTTCAGATTTGTTTCTCTTTTTTGGCATGGGGCTTTGCCTTTCTTTTTTTCACAATCTGCCCTCTTTTCTTTTCTTTGTTTTTGTGTTTTTGATTTTTCATAACTTTGAATGCAATGGTTAGACTATGATATTTACAATGATAAAAACAAAAATGCTTTAAAACTTAAGATTCTTGGCAGAAGTAATGCTTGAGCATCCTGCCATTGACAGGACCTCCATACAGGTCTTCTCCATTCATTTCTTTCAAGAAAAATGTATTATGACCCCTCTCAGCATGAATAATATATGGCCCTTTTCACAAGTTCTCAAACTTGCCATGTTTCCCCTTCTCTTCTCTCCTTGAATCCCATTTAAGAACAACACTTCCAACCTGGAAGTTGTTTGCCTTAGTCCTTTTATCAAATTGCTTCTTCATATTTTCTTGGACTAACTGTGTTCTTTCATAAACTTCTTCTCTATTCTACTGCAAATGGATTGTTTGGTTGATCCTCCTCTGCATATCATTTTCTTCAACCTGTACTTCTTGAAGGAACTTCATGACTGGAACTCCTAATGAGGTAGGAAAAATTGCATCCATGCCATAAACTAACTGATAGGGGGACATATTTATTGATTTCTTTGTAGTTAATCTATCAGCCCATAAGGCATGGACCAGCTTACTGTGCCATGATTTTCTATTTTCTTCCAACAACTTTTTAATGATATTAATGAGACTCTTGTTGGAGGATTCAGCTAATCCATTCCCTTGGGATAGTAAGCAATGGAATGGCCCAAGGTTATATGGTATTTGTGATAGAAATCAATCATCTTTTTAGATCTGAAAGCAGCAGCATTGTCTGTTATGATTTTTCTGGGAAAACCAAATCTGGATAGGATATGGGTTTCAAGAAACTTGATAATGACAGAGTCATTAGCATTCTTGGTAGGTATAGCTTCTATCCATTTGGTGAACAAGTCAGTGGCTATGAGGATCCACTTATGTTGAGTTGAGGAGGATGGATGAATTTCTCCAATGAAGTCCAGCCCCCATTGTTGAAAAGGTGCCTCAACTCTGATAGGATGTAGGGGTAAGGGAAGGAGCTTTCTCTTGCCATCAAAGATTTGACACTTATGGCAAGACATGACCAGCTTCTGAGTGTCTGGGAAAAGGGTAGGCCAATAGTAACCTGCTCTGAGAATTTTGTTTGCTGTGGCCTTCCAATAGAGGTGTCCTCCACATTCACCATCGTGCAATTCATGCATGATTTTTCCTGCATCATCTTCAAGCAAACATTTAAGCAAAATTCCAACAGCATTTTTCCAATATAATACTCCATCTAATATGCAAAAATTCAAAGCTTTTTGTTTCAAGAATCTAGCTTTAGTTTTAGACAAAGAAGGAGGGGTATTTAAATATAAAAGCACATAAACTATGTCAGCATACCAAAGAGAATTCAGAAATGTTTCTTCAACGAAAGGAGCATCAGATTCTTCCACTTCTTCCAACACATCTACCATATTCATGTCTAATGCTTGGAAGGTAGACTCAGCCATGAGTTTTGCTAATCCTTGCCCTTTTACTAGTTTGGTGGGCCTAATTTCCAAGTCATATTCAGGAATAGTTGCAATCCATTTTCCCCTTTTACCATCAGGGTCCTGACTAAGAATATCCTTGACAACAGTATGTGGAACAAAAGCAATTATGTGAGAGTGTAAGATGTAGACCCTAAAGTCTTTTAAAGCTTTCACTAATGCTAAGGCTTGCTTCTCCATGATGTTATAATTTAGAGGAGCGTCTCTTAAGGCCCTACTAAGAAGGATATCGGCTGTTCTTGCCCTAAATCATTTTTCTGAAGCAAGACTGCAGCTATTGTATGTTCAGATGCAAAAGAAAAAATATAAAAGTCTTTGGTAAAATCAAGACTAATCAGGACTGGTGTTTGGGTAAGAGCTTGTTTGACTAGTTCGAATGATTGTTTAGCTGGTAAAGTCCATTTTACACCCACATTTTTCTTAAGCATGTTTGTAACGTTTTTTAATAGCTCGGCAAGGTTGGGAATAAACCTTCTCAAAAAATTTATCTTTCCAATGAAGGATTGCAATTCTTTGAGGCTTCTAGGATGGCTAATTTGCAATATGCCATCTATCCTTTTAGGGTCTATTTTGATTCCTTCTTCTGAAATTATATGATCAAGAAGTTTCCCTTCTTGGAGACCAAAGAGGGTCTTCTTGGGATTCAGTGATAAGCCAAATTTTCTACACTTCTCAAAAACCTTTCTTAGGTGAATCAAATGCTCTTTTCATCAGTTTTTTAGAAAACAGTTATGTCATCAAGGTAAATAATTATAAAATAGCCAATATCTTCAGAGAAGGCTATGTCCATGGCCCTTTGGAAGGTGGCCCCTGCGTTCATTAATCCGAAAGGCATTTTGACATACATAAAGGTGCCCCAAGGTGTGGTAAAAGCAGTTATGATTTGATCACTTGGGAACACTAACACCTGATTGTAACCCGAGAAACCATCTAAAAGGGATATTCTTCTTGACCCAACTACTCTTTGAAGTATATGGTCCATTTTGGGCAAGGGGTAGTTGTCTTTTAAAGAGGCTCTGTTTAAATTTCTGAAGTCAATACAGAGCCTAATCTCCCCTGTTTTCTTTCTAACAGAAACTAAGTTTGATACCCATTCTGAAAATCTAATGGGTACTATGATCCCAGCATTATACATTTTCTCAATTTATGCCTTAACCAAAGGTAGTAAAAGAGGATTTATTCTCCTTAGTTTTTTCTTGAAAGGCTTTTGATTTTCCTTCAAGGGGATTTTATGCTGGATGATGTTGGTATCATATGATTTCAAGTCTTTGTATTCCCAAGCAAACACATCTTTAAATTCTTTGAAAAGCTCTATGTACTGCAATTTTATGTGGGCTGGGAGGGTGTTGGATAGCTTGATCATCTTGGGTTCTGATAGACTGCCTATGTTATGTTCTTCTACATTTGTTTCCACATGCTCCATTTTGGGTTCTTTAGCTACATCATTGAGATCAAACAGGTGTTCTAAAGGTGTGAGACCTCTTGGGATCTTATCATTTTTGCATTGTAAGACTTCCAAGTCTTCTTGGTCTTCATTGTTCACTACCTCTGCTTCAAATGGATTTTCGAAATGATTATATTAGCAGGATATTTCATTTCAGCCTCTGGGATTTGTTCAATATACAAACAGTTTTCTTCATGGCTAGTTTCTGGTGTTGGTATGCTGAAATCATTTTTTGATTTCAAGAAATCATCTATGTGTTTGTCAGATTCAAACACCTGCCAGTGATCTTCGTTATCAGGCATATCAGGTCTGTATTTCACCTTTATGCTGAGTTGTTCATTTATCTCAGGTACTTGGCAATTGCTGGCAGCGAAGGCAAGTTCATTTGCTAGATGATTGAGTGCTCTGGGGATAAAAATGAGTTCATATTTTTCGAAAGTTTTTAGTAGGTCGAGGGTAGAGTTTCGATATTCCCTAAGCCTTGGATTCTTGGCTGAGTATTCTCCTTTGATTTGTTTGATGATAAGTTCAGAATCCCCTAAAATAGATATCCTTTGGGCTTCTAATTCTTTAAGCAATTGTAAACCTAGGAGAAGTGCTTCATACTCGGCAATATTGTTAGTGCATGGGAAATCTAACTTGCATGAAAAAATCTGATTTGTGTTTTGAATCCAGACGCCTGCCCCGGCACTAGTTTTATTACAGGATCCATCGAAATTTATTGTCCAAAGTATATTTGACTCATTTTTATTTTCTTGTTGTTGTTGATTGTCAATATTTTGAAGTTAATTCAAGGTAAGATTGGATTGTCTTGGTGAATTGATTGGTTCCATGTTTTCTTTACCTTGTTGAGTAATTTCATCTTCGTTACATAAGATAAAGGAATCTAAACTTGATTGAATAGAATAGATTGGAGTGTTGTTTGGTTTGTCCATATTGCTCACCATGTACTTCATGTGGGATTCTCTGTATAGTCTTCTGTTTTGGTTAAAAACAGGGATGGTAGCATAAGACATGTCCATTTGAAGGCTTCCCTGAAGTTTGGCTCCCCATGATCTTGATAAGAGCATGCCATACTTAGGGGGAATATCAGCTACAACTATATCCATAACTAGATTCTTGGTCGGGATCTGAGCTAGATTAACACATAAATCTTTGATTAAACCCAAACATTTGACTCTACTTGATTCAAAAGAATACAAATATTTGTATGGTTTAGTAATCTCTAAGCCTAAGCTTTCCATTACTACCTTGGGCATGAGATTGTGTGAAGCTCCAGAATCTAGCATGGCATTGTGTAGAATTTTATCGTGTATGTTCAAACTGACATAGAAGGGAGGGACTTGTCCTTCTTGACATTTTCCTTCAACCTCTGGGCCAAACAACAACTCAGGTCTGTCATCCATCAAGTTTAAGGTGTCAGTATCACTTCCTAAGTTTAAAGCTTTCAAAACTTGATTTTTGTACACTTCTTGGGTTACCAGTTCAGCTAGGGGGATGGTAATTTTTATCTTAGCAATCTCTCCCTCAAGGCTGAAAGGAATAAATGATTTGTTAATATTTACATCTGTTTTCTCACTTGAGTTCTTTTCAGCAGCTTTGATTTGTTGAAACTTGCTTGAACTAGTGATAGGAATAGTTTTACTAGGACCACTAGCTGAAGTGCTAGGGGTGCTTTGTTCAACATTTGGCTGGGTTCCCTTATCTTTATTTAAATCTAGTTTTTTGGCCGAAATGTTGGTTTTTTCTGCTGTCTTCTTGGGCTGGTTTTCTGCGTTTTTTTTTACAGCAGCGCTAGTATTCTTATCTTTCGGATTTTCTACACTTCCCTTGCTCCTAAGATTATACTGTTTGTGTACCTCCATGATTGCATTTTCAAAACCCAATCTATAGTCATCAGAATGTTCATAGGTGTTTGTATTCTGATCATTTGAGAAGAAACCTTGTTCTTCCTTAGTGAGGAAAACATCATCGCCACTGTCTGATCCAATCAAGTTTACATGTGATTCTTCCAACCTTTCCAACTCCCTGTCTTCCTCATATTGATCTACATAGTTCTGTTGAAAGGGAGGTCTAATTTGTTGGTCACTTTCTTTTTGCTTATCTTGATTGTTATCTCTTCTATAATTCAGACTTCTATTTCTGTTTTGATTGTTTTGAAGTGCAGTCTGGTTTTGATTTGCTTGTGCTTTCTTAATTATGTTCATCTCTTTCATCATTTCTTCCAACATTCTCTCCAATTTTGAGCTTGAATTAGAGCGAGGGGATTCCTCTCTGAAAGATACTCTCTTTTCAGTTTTCATTCTTGCTCTCTTTTCTATTAAGTTCACTTCCACAGAAAGAGCACCCCTTTGCATATCTTCAAGAGTTTCAAAATCTCTTTCTCTTAGTGAATAAGTCATGCCAGAGTCAAATCCTTTAGGAAACTTGTTTAAGGCTGAGCCTTGTGGAGGTTTCAGTTCTGGGGAAAGTGCATTATATACACTGTTAAATCTAGTACAATATGCTTGTACACTTTCCCCAGGATTCCTACGGAGATTGTTGTAATCAGCAAGGACTTGGAGAGGATTCTTCTTTACTTCCCATTTGTTTAGGAATGTTTGATGGAAGGCTTGGAGATCGTTAATACTACGGGGGGCTAGACCTTTAAACCATTTTCTTACTTCTCCCCCTAAGCTCTGAGCAAATAATCTAAGTTTGACAGAATCATCATCAATTTCATTTTGGTCAAAATAGTCATTCATCTTATCCACATGTTGTGATGCAGTTGTAGCATTATTAACATCATATAATAGAATTTTGGACTGATAGTCCTGTGGAAGATTGACTAGTGGTACAGTAAGGGCTAAGGGAGCATACCATGCGGCCATGGCAGGAGGTGGAGGTGGATTCACAGGTGGATTGACAAAAGGGAAAGTGGGCTGAGGTGTGATGGTTTGAACAATGGATGAAGGATGAACAGAAGCGGATGGAACAGGAGTAGATTGCTGAGCTGATCTTCGATGAGAGACACCTAAGTTAAGAAGAAAATGTAAATCAGGAGGCGTTGTTTCTCTGCTACCAAGATGTTCACTTGTTTCAGGAGATGATAGTGAAGACTCAGAATCTAGTTGTTCTAACTCACTAAATGACCCAGTCCTGAAGGGATTAGCTAAGTCAGCTTGTGAGTGTTGTAGAGCTAAAAGTTTTTTAGGAACTGATTTAGCTCTTGGGGGTGATCTGAAAACAGTTGATAATTTAATCTTTGGAGACTTCCAAAGGATACTTTCTGGGTCATCAACTATCTCAGGTGGGTTGGGGTCAGGATGGGCTCTAGTGTGGATATTTCTAGAAGCCACTATGCTATGTTTTTAGACCCAAATAAACCAGAAAAGTTCAACCAGATATGACAATATTTGAGGGGTTAACTAATATGTTTACACAAATTTCGATCCTATAGTCCTCTAACTGGATTTGGAAAATGTTATAATGATAAGGGTTCTTCCCAGTGGAGTCTTAAGGTCTGCTCAAGATTGTGGAGTCGTTAGGTGGAAAATTTTAGAGTGTTTTTGAAGAGGTACATTGTCCACCACAGTGCTTGTGAAACATCCCTTTTCAAGGATATCCTGAAACACAACAAACTCTAACCAGAGATTGACTGAGAGGGCATTCACCAGATATATCACCTCTAAAAGAGGATGAGATCCAGAGGCTATATGGCCCTTTCCAGACTCTGTCTAAGAGTACAAGGTAAAACACATCAAAGGTAAGTGATATGTGGGAATGAGTTTTTCACTACAAAGTGGAAATTTTTAGCTCGTGAGGAGGTAAAAGGTTCTATGGTCCACTACCATGTTTATTATGAAGCCAAACTTGAAATATTTTTGGGTTTTTCTGAGTTTATTTTGGTTTTATAGGTTAAGAGAATGTTCTAAGTCTGATTTTGCACTTAGCTAAGGTGTTCAAACAAACAGAGATGCTCTTATGGCTTGGTAAGTGGTTCCTTCAAGGTTTGATAAGGATTAAAAGGAATCCTAAGGGTTACTTAGTTTGTCACTGATTCAATCAAGTCCTATCATGATCGCCATTATGTTAGGCAGTGCCTGAAGAAAGTTACTTATGTTATACTGGACCTAAAGGTTTTAAGAAAGGTTTTGAAACCTCTAATTCTCAGTAGGTCCCACCGTGATCGCCATTATGTTGGTCTCCCGTGTTTTGATAGTTTGGCAAATCAAAAGACAAGGCAACATCAGAACCAATCTTTTGAGTTCTAGGATCTAGTCCTCTTGTTCTCAGAGAGGGATCTCTCAAATATTTGTTTACAAAGGTTTATCTTGTCTGCTTTGATCATGGATTTTAGACTAGTTATTTAAGTGCATATGTTTTTTTGGTTGGGTTGAGTTGATATAGCAGAATATGAAAGGTCTAGGAAAGATAGATAGAAAGAGGAAATATCTGGTTCATTGGGCAATGGAGTCAAAATAAGGTCATGAAAAACACTTCAAGGGATATGGGATATCAAAGGGCAAATCTAACTTGGCCGCAGGATCCTCTGTTCTGGAATGAGATGGACATTAATGTTTTGGAAAGAGAAGTTTAATTCTCAACAAAGGGAAACTTGAAAACATAACTTAACAATAGAGAGATATTTGATAGACAGGGCCAAGCATAAATTCTACAAACATTCTTTAAGCAAGTAATGACTTCAAGACAACTTTTAAAATGAAATCTAAGATTCGGGGAACACCCTATTTCCTCAAAGATCTTATTTTAAAGGACTTTAGAAAACATAAAAGATTCACTGATAATTGTATTCATAGAAGAGGGAACACCTAATTAACATCTATGCTTACAACTATAAAGACCTTCAAAACAACTGTTCAAGCAATGGCAAAGGGCAAGATCAAAACCGACCTCTTTGATTAACTTAAGACAATGGTACTTCAAAGGGAGACTTCAATAATAGCTTTCAAGTGATAGCAGGCAAGCAGGGAGAACCATAAATCATGCTGAAACCAACTATTTGAGCTATTAAGGAAATAAACGAGCATGAAGACTAAAGACAAGGTTTAAAGCCTCTAAAATACTTCAGCAGAAGAAAACATAAAACAGTGAAGGATGAACAGGTCTAAGGTGCTTCCAGGAGTCATTTCTTAGCCTAAAACTTTCAACCTACTGTAGTAAGAAATTATGGAACATAATGGAAACAGGAGAAAACATTAAACAGTTAGAATACTTCACCAACAACCAAGCTCATGAATCCAAGGATAGAGCCTTCTCAGGAACGGGCATGCAACAGCATCATCAAGATATCCGAGACTTCAATTCGTTTTCAACTTCAACAGACTTGTATATTTATTTCAGAGATTTTCAATGTTACAACTTGTGATCAAACAAAAACCAACAACCAACCCCTCACTCATCTTCTGCTATGGTATATATAGAAAGATGAGGAGGTGATATTTGAAAAAGATCTCAATTACAATTAATACAGGATTTAAATGGCCCATTGGCCCTTGGGATGCTCAATGAAGAAACAGAAGAGGTGTTCACCGTATTAATTGATTCACACTTATGATTTAAGCTGGGTAGGAGTATTTTTTGACCTTTGAGGCATAGGTAGTCTGAAGTAACTCTGCAGATATTCTTTGCATTTAAGGCCCTGGCAGAAGTGACTTCTTTGGCTGTGTCGAGGCAAAAATCTGATCCTGATCAATAAATTCAGCTCCTGATTGAATCCTTTGAGGCACAGGTGGCGCTGTGGTGGTTGAGGAATCAATTGGCCTCAGATATGGCAGTGGGGGCATTATGTCTGATAAACACTTTTAGGTTTTCCTTTTAAACTGTGTTTTAGGCTGGGGATTAGGCTTCTGATAGCCGTCTTAGTCGTAATCCCTTCCAATATGTCCATTAAACTCCCGCTCTGATCCATTTCTTCTTTCTAATACTCTTTTTCTGGGTTTGTTCGATGTTTTCCAGGTTCGACGGGGGCATGCTACATCAACGGCTCATGAAACCTTGTTGACAACATAGTTCTATACCGTGTGGTTGATTTCCCTTGTTAAATCGAAAGAACGGGAGTCGTCACCCTCGTCCTTCGAATCTTCTTCAGACATGGCGAAAGAATTTTTTTTAAACCTGCAAAATACAAAAAAAATAATAAAATCCTGCGTTTATATGGGAAAATCTGCATCGGAGGGCGTGTGGGAGAACGAGGCAATCAGAACCGTTGATCGCGCTGTGATCAACGATCGGGAGCGATTTGGAAATTCAGTGGAGGAAAAAGGTGGATTGAGTAATGGAATCAGGAAATTGAAGGTGGACCGTCAATCTGCAGAGATCGACGACGGAGACGGATTCTCAGTTGCGCCGGGGCCCGGCTAAACAGTATGCAGCTTGATAAAAGGGTGGGTGACTTCAATGAATGACAGTCGTTGGATGCGGGGGTCTTCATCTGACGGTTATCGTTGATTCCGCTGGGCGGCCTCAGTCCGATGGATAACGCGCGGGCGCAGAGTTTAAGTGGCGGTTTTCAAATAGTACAGAGGATGCGTGTCAAGAGGTGTGTGGAATCGCTGGGCCTCGGCCCAAAACAGCCTTTGCCCGAAGAGTGGTGCGGAATAAACCGTGGTTTTGGAAAAGAGCGGGGGAATGGCGGGGTCCACGGGGCAAGTGGCGCTCCGCGCCATCCGATCTGTGAAGCAAATCGATGGTCAAGATGACTTCATAAATTATTTGGGCGGAAAAATTTAGAAATGGGTTAAAACCCGAAAAAAACACAATTTACATAGGTTTAATGTTTTTTTTTTTTTTTTTTTTTTTGAGCGGAAGAAATTTATTAGAAGGAAAAGCGCCCGATACTTTAAAGCAATTGGTTCTGGCGCTCGGGTGCATGGAGGAAAATGAGGTAGGGGGTTTAGCCTACGGGGCTTAAGTCCAACGCATAGAAAATGTGCATTTTTATGGTTTTTTAATGGTTTTCAAAGGGAAATGAAGGCTTCCAATAAGGTCAAGAAGGGGTCTTAGACCTTTAGGAAATGGATTTAAATGAAGAAAAAGGAAGAATCATGAAGTCGAGGGGTTTTCAAGGGAGATGGAGAAAGACACTGAGATTAGCTTTGAGGAGAAGGGAGGGAAAAAGGGTCCTTTGCAGCAGTACTTTGGCTTTAGAAATTAGCAAGATTTCTGAGTTCTGAATGGAAACAGTAGTGAATATTAACCCAAGGGTAGGACATTATCAAAAGTCTTCAAGTATCAGCAATTTTAATCATGAAATTGTTTCTTGAAGGCTATCCAACATTATTTAGCCACCATCTGATATGACAGAATTTTATGGGTGGCTAACACCCCCATCCATGGATTTCATAACAGGTTTGTTGTTTTGTAGGGCTTCAAGCGCGAAGAACCACCATAACTCATTATCTTTGTCACAGTGGCAGAAAATGTAGGAAAAGGCCATATGAAAGGATCCAATTAATGAAGAAAGGCCCGAGAAGGTGTTTTGACACGACTGTAATCAAAGGACAGGGTTAAAACTCTGTCAAACTTCTCCAGAGCTATTGGAACGCAGATTTTGCAGCCAGAGGTAATTGTGGGAGCGGAAAAGAGCATCAGTGGGGAAATTAAAGAGTTAAGGCTTAAAATTGAAGATTTTAAAGTCCTAATTCATATATTCAAAGGCATAGTACCAGATTGAAAACCCAGGGATCATGCAGAAGATACAATACGCAGAAATCAACGCATATCAGGGTTTCTACAGCAGCAGGATGTTTCCTTCCATAAAGGAAAAAGTGCCCATAAAGTTTTCATTCCATGTCGTGTTCTAGAGAAGGTTTCTGCCCTGATAGCAGTCCTACATGATCAGAAGCATTTGCTTCATAGTATGGAGACCCCAGCATTGTTATTTTACCTTTTTGTTTAAGTCACCATGAGTAATGCAGAGTACTAGAGCCAAAGCACATCAGGAGACAGACCGAAGTAAATAGAGGCCTGAAGAAGATCACTCTTCCATCCAAAGAGTGATAGGAATTGAATGCTCAGGGTTTAAAGACAGAATGGTTTGTGGCCTTCTTCATCTCCTGAGTTTTAATACTGCATTTAGTTCTTCACCTACCTCCTATGCTTCCCTTCAGTTATAAAATTCATGAAGAAACTCATTGTAAGGTTGTTGATCAGTTATCAGAGAACTGCAAGTAGTTTCTCTTGAGACACAGTCTCTGTGTAAAGATTGTAAGATAGGTTGAAGGAGATGTTTTCAGACTGAGTATTCAGCTATTGGCAATGTTGTACTTGTTTGGTATTGCTATTTAATATGACAAGCACATTTCTTTGGATCCTGATCTGAAGCAGCGATGATGTTTTCCTATCTTTGTGTTTACATTCATTTTATTTCGTTTCTACTGGCTTGCATCAGAATATTGGCATAGGATTTACCCTTGTTAGGTACCCTATGTTTCTACTCTCCTTGCCATTTATGTTTCTCTTCTAAATGTATTATCTAAGAAATGATTTCAGTTGGTTTAACCAGTGTAGTGGATGTTATTGCCTGCTCTCTGATGTATGAATTAAATGAATTCAGTTCTTAGATGTTTCTTATTATAGATTTAGTTGGAAGATTTGGGAACACTAGGGATTAGAGTTAGCCCTGTCCACTAGGATCCTTGTGCGACCAGCTAATCTTTAACTTTGTGCTCTGAAATCTGTGTTGTCTCCTCCTTTCCTATCTTTCCATATCACATAATCATCTTGAAGATCCTATGTTTCAGATGACTAACCCAATTGAAAGCCTGCCTATTGAGTAGCAAGCAAATCCTTTCCTGACTCCATTTCCCAATGGTCTTGAATGCTTTTCCGAAGTACTTCACCTCTGCATTATCCCTCTTTGCTCTTCTTTGTCTTACATTGAAACCTTCTTTCCCGATAAACAGCAACCAAACCAAATCAAACAAACAAACCCCGTGCCTATAACTAGCCTAAAATCATAACATTTGAGCCTCATAGACATAAAACCTTTGCTCATATAAAGAGATCCCTCTCTGGACCCAGGAGGGCTAGATCCTGAGGTCTGAATTGGTTTTGATGTTGTCTCATCTTTTGGTATTTCCAACCTTGCCAAAACATGGGAACCCCAACATAATGGCGACTCCACTGTGGAATTTTTTAGTTTCTCTCACCTTACCATATCATAAGCCTCAGAAAACCTACAATCTCTGGTTAGGCTGGCAGATAAACAGTCTAATGCTCAAATCAACCTCTATACCATCTATTTTGTTCTCCCACACTCTTGGACAGAGTCTGGAAAGGGCCAGATAGCCTCCAGATCTCACACTCTTTCAGAGCTGACATATCTGGTAAATGCCCTCCCAGTCAATCTCTGGTTAGATTTTGCTGTGTTTGGAAGATATCCTTGAAAGAGGACATCTCATAAGCACTGTGGTGGACAGTGTACCCTCCAAAAACATCCTAAATCTTCCACCTGGCGACTCCATAGCTCCTAAATGATTTAAAGACTCCACTGGTGATCAGTAGGCCTGCTGATTATCTTGGTTCACAATAGACTCCACTGGAAGACCAACCTGCGTAACAACACCAACCACAGTAGAAGTGACGAGTAGGGTTAAGTTGCATGGTCAGGAAACAACATTCTAGCTTCTAGAACCATTCATACAAGAGCTTACCCTAACCCAGACCCACCTGAAATAGTTGAAAATCCTGAGAGCATCCTCAAGGGAGCTCCTACACCTAAAAGACCAACTATTTCCAACCACATCTATAGAGCTAATTCTGCACCAGAAGATCTTACAACTCAATCACACCCTCACCTTGACCTGGACCTACCTGATAGATTACCTAGAACTAGGTCATTCAGTACCTTAGATCAGCTAGACCCTGAGCTTCTTGGTTCACCACCCCAAAGTGGTAGACACCTAGGGAATAGACAGACCCCTCCAGATATACATTTCATACAAAACTTGGGGCTCAGTCACCCTAGATTTGCTCATCTGTCTTCTGCTAGTCATAATATCCTTGTCATCCATATACCAGCTGCCCAAGTTAACCCTTTACTTCATCAAAACATCATTATGGTAGCCTGGTATGCACCTCTAGTTTTACCTCAGCCTCTAGTACCCTTACCAAATGATTATTAGTCAAAGATCCCACACTTCACTGCAAAAGAGTCAATCATAGCCCAGCAACATGTAAATAAGATGGAAGATTCTTTTGACTACATGGAAATAGATGATGATACAGTCAAAATGAGAATATTTTCCCAAAGCTTAGGGGGTGATGTGAAAAAATGGTTTAAAGGCCTACCCCCAAGTAGCATTAATGATCTCCCAGCTCTATATCAGACTTTCATAAACAAATGGGAAGCTATGGCAAATCCTCGCCAACTCCTGGCATAATACATGACCCTCAAAAGAAATGCAGGAGAGAGTGTCCATGATTACACAACAAGGTTTAACAGCATCTACAATGCCCTCCCTCCACATATGAAACCTCCACAGGGCATGGCTTTGGCAAAATACCCTGAAGGCTTTGATGCTGACATGGCCTACGAGCTTAGGGATAAGGAATACAACACATTGGAAGACATGTAGAAAGGAGCAGTGAATATAGAAGCCAATCTAATTGAGAAAAGAGCGAGACTAAGATCTAAGAAGAGGGTAACATATAGGGATGACACTGTAGCTTCTACATTTGTTCCAAATTATGATAGGTTATCTAAAAATGTAGAAATACTATAGCAAATGATGGAAAAGATGGTTGTCACAGTTAGCAATCAGAACAAAAACCAGAACCAGAACTTTAGAAGAAACAATAACACTCCCAACAGACAAAGAGAATCAGATCAACAAGTTATTCCCCCATTCCAAGAGAAATTTCTTGATGAAGATAAGGGAATCATAGAAGAATCTGATGGAAACACAATAAACATGTTTGAAACAGAAGATTCAATCCATAACTGTTACTCAGAATAAGATCAACCCTCACCCTCTGGTTGGGACGAGGAATGGTTGGACTCTGAAGATTACAGGTTAGGGTTTGAAAATGCCATGTTGCAAGTCAGAGAGAAATATGAACTTAGAAGCAAAAAGATTTAAGAAACTACCAAACCCAAAGCTTCTGAGGTTACCATCAAGAAAAGGTCTAAGAAAACTTCTAAAGCAACTGCTGAAGGTAACAAAGCAGCAGCTGAGAGTTTTGGAAAGAACAAAGAAAAGGACAACCAAAACACGAATACACAAGGTAAACTAGCTAGTAGCACTAGCACTACAGTTAGTGCTCTTGATAAAACTGCCACTAACACTGTACATAATGAGAATCAACACACTGATTCAGCCAATAAAGCAGTGGCAAATAGAACAGGGATGAGTATCCCAAAGCGTCAGTTCACTTTCAATTTGGAAAGTGAGATTGCAAGAATTAAAATCTCTATCCCACTTTCTGAGTTGGTCACTCAGGATGTATATAAAGGCCAAATTTTGAAAGCTTTGAACCTAAGTGAGAGTGGGGACACTGTAAATCTGAATGATGATCAGCCTGCCCTCCTGTTTGTACCTAAGATAGAGGGGAAGTTTCAAGAAGGGGTAGTTCCACCTTTCTATATCAGTCTCAACATTCATGACAAGATCCTACATAATGCAATGCATGATTCTGGAGCATCTCACAACCTAATGCCTAAGGTAGTCATGGAGAGGTTAGGCCTTGAGATAACTCGTCCCTACAAAGATTTATACTCTTTCGACTCTAGCAGAGTAAAATTCTTAGGCCTGATCAAGGACTTATGTGTGAGCTTAACTCAAATCCCAGCTAAATCTATGGTCATGGATGTTGTGGTGGCAGATGTGCCACCCAAGTATGGCATATTATTATCAATATCATGGGGAGCCAAGCTGCAGGGTACAATGCAAATGGATGGCTCATATGCCACAATCCCAATCTTTGGCCAACTTAGAAAACTATATAGGGAGGCACAGATGAAATTCCTAGTCAGTAGCCCCGAAAAACCAGAAAATTCACCTGTTTATTCTGTACACACTGACCTAGACTCCTTCATCCTGTGTAATGATGAATCCTTAGAAGGGTCGGAGTCCCAAAACAAAGATACAAGAGGAGAGGCAGAGGCCATGGACTTTAACATAATGGCTGCTTTGGATTTAGAGGACAACAAAGAAGAAAACCACAATGAAACCTGTAGGATATGTGGTGGAGACCTAACTCCGAGTGAACAAGAAACAGAGCGTAAACAACCATCTGGCCAGATCCCTAAAACTCATACATTTCACGAGGAACAAAGCGATCCGCAGCCCAGTACAGACCCTATAGAGCAATATAATGGTGAACCTAGCCATAGGGAAAGGAATCATAACGAAACCAAGAGTGAAACCCTGTATGAAATTTGATGGGTCATGCACCAAAAGAATTTCCGGAGCGGGGGTATGGTTACACAATATAGAAAATGATTACGCGGAGAGCCATGCCTGTAATCTGCATTTCAAATGTACGAATAATGTTGCAGAATACAAGGCTCTAATCCTGGGTTTAAATCTGTTAAATAAATTGGGGGCCCATAAGATAGCTGTGCAGGGAGATTCTGAGCTGGTGATAAAACAGGTAAACGGTGAATACACCGCCAAACACCCTAGGTTGAGGGCGTATAGGAACGATGCCGTAGATATATTGAAAACGTTTGTCAAATATGAGTTGGTGTTTGTCCCTAGGAGTCAAAACGTCATTGCAAATGGATTGGCTTGCCTAGCTAGTTCATACCCTGAGACTCCAAATGACCAACAGATCATCATACAAACCAAATTCAGACCTGCGGTGCCAGACAACGAAAAATATTGGCAGGTTTTCAAGGGGGATAAGAAAATTGAATATTTCCTGATAGGCAGGAACGAGTTTGAATTTTCTGATTCAGACTCTGTGTCTAGTGGTAGCGGCCTAGATGAGGTAACCTCAGACGAAGAAGAACCACCTCGAAACATAGAAATAAACGCTTTGAACGAGGAAACTGGAAATTCAAATGGAAATTGTGAAAATGCTGAAAATGAGGAAGTCGAGGTCTTGCAGGCCAAAGATAAGAACTTACCTCGAGGTCTGGTGCCTTTAGAAGAACTTTTTGAATTTGACGATGTAGCAAAAAAGCCCACCATAGAGAACGCGGACTCTGACGTGGAGGAATGCAATATAGGCACAAAAGAAAAGCCCAAAATGATTAAATTAGCTAAATCCTTACCCGCAGAAATGAAAAAGAAATACATTAACCTCTTTAAGGAGTTTATTGACGTATTTGCGTGGAGTTATGAGGATTTAAAGGCTTACGACACAAACATCATACAACATAAGATACCCTTAAAGGAAAATCAGAAACCCTTCAGGAAGAAACTTTGTAGGATAAACCCAAAACAATTTCCTACAGTTAAAAAAGAGATTAAAAAGATGTATGAGGCAGGCATAATAGTTCCTGTAAGATTTTCTGACTGGGTATCAAATTTAGTGGTTGTGAGAAAGAAAACAGGGAAAATCAGGCTGTGTATAGACTTCAGAAATCTTAATAGAGCCTCACTCAAGGATAATTACCCTTTGCCAAAAATGGAACACATTCTACAACAGGTTGTAGGCTTGAAAAGGATTTCTCTTTTGGATGGTTTTTCAGGATACAACCAAGTTCTAGTAATCCCAGAAGATCAACTCAAAACAGCCTTTACCACTCCATGGGGTACCTTTATGTATGTGAAGATGCCCTTTGGACTGATGAACGCTGCGGAAACCTTCCAAAGAGCGATGGACATAGCTTTTTTAGATGAGATAGGGCACTTCATTGTTATTTACTTAGATGACATAACAGTATATTCCAAGACTGAAGAAGAAAATTTGAAACATCTGAGAAAAGTGTTTGAGAAATGTAGAAGGTTTGGTCTGTCACTAAATCCCAAAAAGACAGTATTTGGGCTGCAAGAAGGAAATATTCTTGGCCACATTATATCTGAAAAGGGGATTAGGATAGACCCAGAGAGAGTTGAGGGAATACTACAAATCACACACCCAAGAAACATCAAGGAATTACAGTCCTTCATTGAGAAAATCAACTTCCTTACGAGATCTATCCCCAACCTGGCTGAACACCTTGGAAACATGACTAACATGCTGAAGAAAGGTGAAGGAGTTAAATGGACTGTTGGAGCTAAGAAATCTTTTGAATCAGTGAAACTTGCACTTACCCAAGCTCCCGTTCTAATCAGCCTAGATTTCTCCAAAGATTTCTTGATATTTTCATTTTCCTCTGAGCACACAGTGGCTGCAGTCTTGCTGCAGAAAAACACAGAGGGAATGGAGCAGCCAATTGCCTTCTTTAGCAAAGCACTCAGAGATGCACCCTTGAAATACAAAATAATGGAGAAACAGGCCTATGCTCTGATTAAGGCCTTGAAAGACTTCAGGGTGTACATACTGCATTCCCACACTATAGCTTATGTGCCCAGCATCATAGTCAAATATATACTGTCCCAAGACCCAGATGGAAAAAGGGGCAAATGGATAGCTATGATCTTAGAATACAACCTTGAGATAAAACCCACCAAATTGATTTAAGGGTCTGGGCTTAGCTAAATTAATGGTTGAATAAAACTTACAAGCCCTAGAGATTAACATGATAAATACCTTGGATGAGCAACAAGAATTGCATGATCCCACTGTTGAGAAAAAATTTCAGGGCTCCCCTTGGTATTCTGACATTTTATATGTGCTTACACACCTCAATTCCCCACCTGAACTATCAAAGACCAAGGCCAGATTCTTAAAGCTAAAAGTCAGAAACTACTGCGTTATGAATGAAAAATTATACTGGAAGAATCCTAATGGCATATTGCTTAAATGTTTGCCTGAAAATGAGGCAGAGAGGGTTAAACAAGAATTCCACGTTGGAGAATGTGGAGGCCACCTGAGTTGGAAAGCCACTGCAAACAAAATCCTCAGAGCTGGCTACTATTGGCCCACACTCTTCAATGATGTCCATAAAATGATAATTTCCTGCCACAAATGCTAGATTTTCGAAGGCAAAAGAAAACTCCTTCCCCTCCCTTTACAACCCATCAATGTTGAAGGTCCCTTCCTGCAATGGGGCCTAGACTTCATAGGGGAGATTCACCTTGCTTCTTCTTCACAACACAAATGGATCCTAACAGCCACAAAATACTTCACTAAGTGGATAGAGGCCATACCAACTAGGAATGCCACAGATTCAGTCATCATTAGTTTCCTAGAAGGTCACATCCTCTCTCAGTTTGGCTGCCAAAGGAAAATAATCACTGATAATGCTACTACTTTCGAATCCAAGAAAATGGTTGATTTTTGTCACAGGTATCAAATAGCACTCTGTCATTCAACTGCCTATTACCCTCAAGGTAATGGATTAGCTAAATCATTAAACAAGAGCATGGTGATCATCATCAAAAATCTGTTGGAAGAGAACAAAAATTCATGGAATAACAAGTTAGTGCATGCTTTGTGGGCTGACAGGCTTACAACAAAGAATTCCATTGGCATGTCACCATTTCAGCTAGTATATGGTACAGAAGCAGTACTCCCTACCAGCCTTGGGGTACCAGTGATTAAGCTGGTCCAGGAGATTCAAACAAAAGAAGACAGTATGGTGAGGAGAATAAACCAGACAGTTCATCTCCAGCAAACAAGGGAAGAGGTCTACAATAGAGCAGCGAAATTTCAGGAGAATATAAAGAAATTGTTTGATAAAATAACCAAAGCTGCTGATTTCAAAATTGGAGATAAGGTTCTGAAGTGGGACTCAAGGAGAGAGGATAAAGGAAAGCACAACAATTTTGATAGCTTATGGAAGGGTCCCTACATCATACAGGCCACTGTTGGCCCGAATGCCTTCTTCCTACAAGAATTAGATGGTACAGAACTGTTTGGGGGTCCTGTCAATGGCAGGATGCTCAAACACTACTTCTGCTAATTCACAATTTCCAATTTCCATTTCCATTGTACATACCATTGCAGTTTTTATTTTCAAAGAAAAAAGAGAAAATGTTTCAAAAAACAGAGGAAAAGGAGAGGTTCAGACATGCATGAACCTCTGATGTGCAAAATATTGGTTCTAATAAGCTCAAAACCTGAGCCAAAGAAAGTAAAGCAGCTGGTCCTAACATGCCCAAAATCTGGACCAGCAAAGAAGAAAGAAGAATCAGCTCTAACATGCCCAAAACCAGAGCTGAGATGAAGAAAAGAGGTGACTCTAACATGCTCAAAACTTGAGTCACAAAGAGAAGAAGGATTTTTCAAGTTTCAGATCCCAAGCCTTCACAGTTTGTTTTCAGTTTCCTGAAAATTTTGTCCATGTGCAACTGTCTTTATGCCTTGGACTCACAGCAAGTCAGACAGTCTAATCCTGGCTTGACTGTTTTTCAATTTCTGTCGTAGAATATAGAGAAGAAATCTGTTGGACAGTTTAATCCCAGCAGATATTATATTAGGTAGAGAAACATATGAGACCAACAATCTAATATGGTCTCATGGAGAAATAAGGGTAGAAATAGAATAGGTTTATTTTATTTTTTGTAAAAAATAAAAAGATGTAAAGGGTCTGCTAGCTCAAATGCACCCTAGAAGAAGAAAAAATGCTAGGACTGTAGTGTGGGTAGGTATTTTGTTGGAGAAAGTTTTTCTGTTGATGTAATGTTTTCATATTGTGGAAGCTGATCAAAGAAAGAAAGGGATGTGCCAAGCAGTAGGCCACTGGCCTACTCCAAAGATCTATTCTCTGAATTCTTGACTCCTTCAAGAAGAAGCCATCCCCATGTGGAGCCACCATTAGCCCCTTATAAGTTCCTTGATAAGCAAGCAAGGGGCAGTTTGTTCTATAAGCCTGCAAGGAATGCATTTCCCTTGAAAACACATCATCCTTGCAGCCTTTTCGAGTTTCCTACCTTCTGATTGTTTCCCTCTGTTGATTTAAGTCAATAAGCCTTGCTGATAAAGAATTATGCTCCAAAAGGCTTTATTTCGCCCCTTGTATCCCTGCATTTTTCCCCCAATTCTATCCTTTTTCCCCCTTCTTCTAAATCCCCTTTTGTTCCCCCTAATATCCCCATCAACCTCCTAAATTCCTCCAAAATCTCCATCAAGTCCCACCCTTGCCCTTTTTTTCCTCAAAATTCCCCTCTATCTCTCTATCGTTACCCTCCTTAGGCCTCAGAACGCATTTTAAAAAAAAGTTAAAAACCCACTTTCGGACCATATAATAGGCCTCAACCCCTTCTCCGCTAGCCCCGTAACCTTTCTCTCCATGTAACCTTGCGCCATGACCAGGCGCCAAAGCTAAAAGTGCTTAGTGTGTTTCGTATCGGGGGCAACAGCAGCCGTTGATCTTCACAGAATGGACGGCGATCGCCGCCCCCGCAGCTTGCGCCGTGCAACTTGTTCACCGCCTATCGTCGCATCTCCGACATCCGTTAACTCACCAGATCAACGATCCGCAGCTCATCCATATCGGGCATGATTTAAACCATTGATCTGTATAGATCCAACGGTGTGGAATTCGCCCGTCACGGTGGTCCCCGCCCGCTTTCACTGTTCCAAAACCATATGGTTTCCATCGCACCGCTTATGGAGGTCGAGCGGTATTTTCCTTTCGGCCAGCGATTCCATACAATGATCGACGCGTGGCTCCTATACGGTTGCAAAACTGCTTGCCCATCGCGCATTATCGTTCGGCATGGGATGCGCGGCGATATTCATGTCAGTCGTCCATTCTATGATCGCCCATCCAACAGTCATCGCTCGACGAAGTTGCGCAGGGTTTTATCTATGGCCTTCGTACCCTTGGCCCACGATCTATTGCCCTCCGACATGTTTTCCACCGTCGATCTCCGCTGGGATCGGACGGTCCAGATTTGTTTGCCCCGCCGTTGACCATCCCGCCATCGCCCGGTCCTGCCACGTCACCCCCACGTGCATCCGTCGTACGTCAGCCCATCCCGTCGCATATATTTGTAAAAAATTCTTGTTGTTTAAGGTTTTTTTTTATTTGAAACTTCTTCTGTTGCAGTCTGCCATCTTTCTCTGTTTTCTGCTCTCGCTGCACTTTTCCACCATCCCCCTGCATCATTCCATCATTCCACCAACTGCACAGCCATTTCCGTCGTCCGCACTGCATTCATTACCCCCCCATCCATGGATTTCATAACATGTTTGCTGTTTTGCAGGGTTTCAAGAGCGGAGAACCGCCATAACTCATTATCTCTGTCACAGTGGCAGAAAATGCAGGAAAAGGCCATATGCAAGGATCCAATTAATGAAGAAAGGCCCGAGAAGGTGTTTTGACATGACTGTAATCAAAGGACAAGGTTAAAACTCTGTCAAACTTCTCCATAGCTATTGGAACGTAGATTTCGCAGCCAGAGGTAATTATGGGAGCGGAAAAGAGCATCAGTGGGGAAATTAAAGAGTTAAGGCTTAAAATTGAAGATTTTAAAGTCCTAATCCAATTATTCAAAGGCATAGTACCAGATTGAAAACCCAGGGATCATGCAGAAGATACAGTACGCAGAAATCAACGGATATCAGGGTTTCTATAGCAGCAGGATGTTTCCTTCCATAAAGGACAAAGTGCCCATACAGTTTTCATTCCATGTCGTGTTCTAGAGAAGGTTTCTGCCCTGACAACAGTCCTACATGATCAGAAGCATTTGCTTCACAGTATGGGGACCCCAGCATTGTTATTTTACCTTTTTGTTTAAGTCACCAGGAGTACTGCAGAGTACTAGAGCCAAAGCACATCAAGAGACAGACCGAAGTAAATAGAGGCCTGAAGAAGATCACTCTTCCATCCAAAGAGTGACAGGAATTGAATGCTCAGGGTTTAAAGACAGAATGGGTTGCGGCCTTCTTCATCTCCTGAGTTTTAATACTGCATTTATTTCTTCACCTACCTCCTCTGCTTCCCTTCAGTTATAAAATTCATGAAGAAACTCATTGTAAGGTTGGTGATCAGTTATGAGAGAACTGCAAGTAGTTTCTCTTGAGACACGGTTTCTGTGTAAAGATTGTAAGATAGGTTGAAGGAGATGTTTTCATACTGAGTATTCAGCTATTGGAAATGTTGTACTTGATTGGTATTGCTATTTAATATAACAAGCACATTTCTTTGGATCCTGATCTGAAGCAGCGGTGATGTTTTCCTATCTTTGTGTTTACATTCATTTCATTTCGTTTCTACTGGCTTGCATCAGAATATTGGCATAGGATTTGTTAGGTACCCTATGTTTCTGCTCTCCTTGCCATTTATGTTTCTCTTCCAAATGTATTATCTAAGAAATGATTTCAGTTGGTTTAACCAGTGTAGTGGATGTTATTGCCTGCTCTCTGATTTATGAATTAAATGAATTCAGTTCTTAGATGTTTCTTGTTATAGATTTAGTTGGAATATTTGGGAACACTGGGGATTAGAGTTAGCCCTGTCCACTAGGATCCTTGTGCGACCAGCTGATCTTTAACTTTGTGCTCTGAAATTTGTGTTGTCTCCTCCTTCCTATCTTTCCATATCACATAATCATCTTGAATATCCTATGTTTCAGATGACTAGCCCAATTGAAAGCCTACCTATTGAGTAGCAAGCAAATCCTTTCCTGACTCCATTGCCCAATGGTCTTGATTGCTTTTCCGGAGTACTGCACCTCTGCCTTATCCCTCTTTTCTCATCTTTTTCTTACATTGAAACCTTCTTTCCCGATAACCAGCAACCAAACCAAATCAAACAAACAAACCCCGTTCCTATAACTAGCCTAAAATCATAACATTTGAGCCTCATAGACATAAAACCTTTGCTCATAAAGAGAGATCCCTCTCCGGACCCAGGCGGGCTAGATCCTGAGGTCTGAAGTGGTTTTGATGTTGTCTCATCTTTTGGTATTTCCAACCTTGCCAAAACATGGGAACCCCAACATAAGATACTCCTTGCATGAGTGTATCAACTTCTCATCACCAGTCAAAATTAGATCATCAACATAAATAACAATGATCAATAGCTTAACCTCAACCATGATATGGTACAAGTTTGCATCGGCTTCACTTTTGTTGAAGCCCAGTCCGGTGAAATGTCTATTCGAGTGTACCAATCATGTGGTACTTGCTTAAGCCCATACAATGCTCTTTTGAGTCGGCACACATGCGACTCACTGTTGAAGATCTAGAAATCTTTAGGCTACTCTATGTACACCTCTTCCTTAATGATCCCATTGAGAAAAATAGTTTTCACATCCATCTGATGAATGCACCAGCCCATCTGCACTTAGAGTGCAAGGATGGATCTTATGGAAGAGTACCTTGCAACAGGTGCAAAAGTCTCATCATAATATATCCCCTCGGTCTGTGAGAATTCCCAGGCCACAAATTTGGCCTTGTATTTCTCCACACTCCCATCAGCAGCTTGCTTTACCTTTTAGATCCATCTCTGTCCAACCACTGGTTTTTTGACCAGTCTTGGGACTATCTCCCATGCATTTTTCTTGACAATGGAGTCATACTCCTCCACCATTGCAACAACCCAAGTTGGTTGCTGCACTACTTCTTGAAAGGAAGATGGTTCAGTCACAATACATTTTCTCATAAGAGCCATGTATCCGGTAAATCGGTTAGGAGCCTGTCTCTATCTACGTTATGAAGAAGGGGCTCTTACATTCTCTACAGCAACAATTCTTAGTCTATCAGCTTCTGTGGTTCGCCTTTTTCCATTTCTGATGGATGGATCTTCATGAGTGTTTTCCTCCACTCCATTAGCCTCATCATGTGGTTGATCCACATCTTGAGACTCATCCTTGGGAACCAACAGTTCCTCCTCTGCATGCAAGTCCACCTCCCTCTCAAGGGAAAACTACATGGCTTTCTCCTCATCAAATTTTATATCTCGTTGCACAACCTTCATTATGTTGTTTGGCAAATACACACGATAATTATGGGGTGTTTCAATTTACCCCACAAAAATCCTAACCTCAGTTGTTGGTTCCAGCTTCTTCCTTGTGTCCTTGATCACATGCACATAAACAAATGACCCAAAAATCTTAAAGTGTGAAACATCAGGTTTCTTACCATTGAAAGCCTCTTCAGGTGTACTCATGCCAAGAATCTTATGAGGACAATGGTTCTTCCCATGTATCATTTTGTTAGATGCTTCCACCCACAGATGCATCGGTAGGCCTTGATCATGCAACATCTCTCGTGTTGCACCCACGATTGTTGTGTCCTTTCTCTCCGCGACCCCATTCCACTATGGGTTATGAGGCGTTATGAGTTCTCTTCAAATTCCTTCTTTGTTGCAGAAGTTCTTGAATTCATTAGAGATGTATTATCCACCATTATCACTCTTAAGAGCCTTCACTTTATCCCTCGACTCTTTCTCCACCAGTTCCTTAAACTCCAAGAACTTAGAGAATGTTTGATCTTTCTTCTGCATGAAGAAGATCCAACACTTACGAGAAAATTCATTAAAAAATATTATACAATACTTATGTTTTTTTGTCGAAGCAACAGAGAAAGGACCACACACGTCTGTGTGAAATCTCCCAAGGATCCCCGAAGCTCAATTTTCCTTCTCATGAAAGGTGCCCTTTACATATTTTCCCATAGTACATCCCTTGCATGTGTCTGACTGTGCAAGTGTACCCTTGGAAAGACCAGTAGAAATCTACTACATGACTTTCAAGGCTCCATGGTGAATATGGCCCAATCTCCTGTGCCATAATTCACCATCATCCCGTCTCACCACTTGATCTGCCTTGCCCATAATTTTTGCGCAGCCATCTACCTCCAGCTTGTAGAGATTCTTAACTCAAATCCCCATCCTCTTGGCTTTTCCTATTGTTTTATGTCGCATGAAAGCTTTTCCTTCACTAAAAACAACATCATAGCCTCTATCCTCCAACATTGCGACTGAGACTAAATTTTTCTTCAAACCCGGTACATGCATTACATATTTTAATTGAAATGGTTTACTTGACTGCCTCTGAAAGGTAATGGTACCAATCCTGGTAGCATTGTATCGCTCGTCATCTCCCATTTCAATATGCATCTGGAGATCCTTCTTCTCCAAGTCACTGAAAAATTCCTTGTCTCTCGTCATGTGAAAGGAAGTGCCACTATCCAAATACCACATAGATATGAATGCATTGGACACCATGCATGTGATCAATGAGAATTCAAGCTCAAATTGCAAGGCAAGGGCCTCACTAGCTGCAAATCATCTAACCTTCTTTTTCTTCTTGTTTTGTGGACAGTTAGTAGCAAAATGGCCATGCTTGTGACAGTGAAAACACTTCACTTTGGACATGTCCTGCTTCTTTCCACTCTTGGACTCGGATTTAGAATGGAATTTCTTCTCATTCCCCTTCCTCGCCTTGGTAGCCAAATCACAATCCTATTCATATTCATTCTTAGATGAAAATCCATCTCTGGTGTTCCATTTGTACTCTTCCTCCACCAAATCTGACCACAGTCATTCCCAATCTAGAAATTTTTCCCTTCCAATGAAAGAGTCTTGATAACTATACCAACTCTTGGGAATTCCTATGAGATCCAAGCTCACGAAATCATCATCAATGACTGTTTATCCAACACTCACCAATTCATCCTGAAATTGGACAAACTTTGTTAGATATTTTGGAATGGTGTCAACCTTTTCCATCTTGATCTTCCTGAGTTTATCTTTGAGCGCCAATTTCCTATGGTTTTTGATGCTTTGGAATAGATCTATCAAAGCCTTCCACATTGCATATGGTGTGGCTTTCCCATGGACGCTTGAGACAATGTGGTCTTGTACTCCCTCCAATAGGATCCTCCTCACCTTTTCCACTTTCTTTTTCCATGCATCATGATCCGGATTTATGTAGGAACGCAACAGAATAAACACATAACCATAAATACAGAGATGTAGCGGAAATAACGCTTCATTTCATTAATATCAAAGAACTGAAATTTGCTTACAGAAAGAATGGAAATAAAACTAGCTAGGGCACTGGTAGCTATCTCTGAGAAGAGATGTGGCGGCTACAGGCCTCTGAACCGCGTTACAATGAGGCTCGAGGGCCTATTTATTATTGAGAAACAATGGAGAACCCTAAACATCCCAACCTAACCCTAGGAGATGAAGCGCCAAAACTATGGGCCCCGTTTGGGTAAATTGGTGTTTCAACTTCCCAGAGACGTAACTTTGGCATACTATCTCCGTTTGACGCACATGATACATCATTAGAAAGCTCTATTCGAGGACTACAACTTTCAGGCCGAATTTGATGATCAAATTCATTGGTAAACGATGCCCAAAAAATGTCGTTTAGGGCCTCAAAATGGCTTCGGAAGTTCAAGACCCGAAAAACTGCTAAAAATAGTAAGTTATGCCAAAACTGAAAAACTGAAAGAGACAATGGTGGGGGGCCAAGTGGAATAGGAGGATGGCCACCGATATCCACCTGGATCATTCCTCCCCCGTTAGGAAGCAATGGTCCCCATTGCGTTAAGTTCCTCCATGAGATGAGGAAATTTCTGCTGAACTTGGTCCCTGGTGAACCACTTTCCTTGGTGCAGGAGTTGGCCAGCTTTGACAACCCGATACGGTTGGATCCTCTGTTGGCGAGTGTTCTTAATTTGCATGTCCATGATACAATCTGTGGTGGCCTGTTCCATGCAGTCTGGGTTTAACTCTGTTGGTGTGGGTTGTTCTGCAATGTCCGAAGTGTCCAGTAGAGGTGGGAAGTAAGGACGAAGGCGATCCACATTGAAGGCTGAAGTGCAGTGAAAGTATGGTGGAATACTAGCTTAGCTTGTTCCCCTACGACCCTTGAGCGGTAGTGTACGACCCGTATCGGAGCGGGCGAAGCTTGCGGTGAGGTCCAGTGAGGCGCTCCTTCTGCAAATGCGGCCATACTTTGTCGCCCACCTGGAAGTTGTGTGGCACCCGGTGTTGATCATGGCGCTGCTTGTACTTCGCATTGGCTCTGTCCAATATATCATGAACCTATTGGTGGATGTGTTGAATGCGCTCGATGAAGCTACTTGCTTTGTCAACTTCAGACTGGACATGAGCTGAATCGGCCTGAGCAGCTGCAAACGGCATGGCTATGTCAATGGGACATAGTGGCTGGAATCCCAAGCCCACCTGAAAGGGGCTATGGCCAATTGAACTGTGGAGAGCCCGGTTATAACTGTGTTGTACATAGAGGAGGCTCTCGTCCCATGTGCGTGGATGCTTTGAGTTGTACATGCGCAGAATGTGTACAATCATTCTGTTGACGACCTCTGTCTGGCCATCTGTTTGGGGATGGAAAGATGTGGACTTGGTGAGCTTTGTGTCCAACATTGACCACAGGCTGGACCAAAATGTGCTGAGGAACCTGCTATCTTGATCTGATATGATAGACTGTGGGATCCCAAAGTGCACCCACACTCGTTCAAAGAAGAGTTTAGCAGTGGCTTCTGCTGTGATATTCTTCTTACAGGCCGCCATGATGGCCATCTTCGAGAATCTGTCAACGACCACGAAAACACAGTCATTTCCATTCTTAGTAGAAGGCAGGCCCGACATGTAATCCATAGAGATGGATTCCCAAGGTCGACTAGGGGTAGGTAGTGGAGTATATAGGCCTTGCTTCTTGATGATCGGTTTGGCAATGGCACAAGCAGTGCAGGATCTGATGTGCTTCTCGACATCCTTTCGAAAGTTCGGCCAATAGAAATACTTCTGTAGTATTGCTACTGTTTTCTCGACCCCGAAATGCCCAGCGACTCGACTGTAGTGTGCTTCCCATATCATCTTGGCACGCTCGCTTGAAGGAACACAAAGGTGTCCCAGGTGACATAAAAGTACATCTTGGAGGTGAAAATTTGGAACTTGCATGCCCCCCAAGAGTGCCTTGTAAGTTTGGCCAAATTCTGGGTCACTCTCATAGAGAAGCAGCCAATCAGAAGTCTCGTACCCACAAGAGTTAAGCACAGTGGTGAGCGCCACGATCGGTGGTTGGCTGAGGCAGTCTGCAACATGATTGGTGCTACCCTTCTTATACTTGATGTTCAAATGAAACTTTGTTATGGAATGAACCCTTACGTTGATCGTGCCACTGCCAACTATTATTGTGTTTGTGTGAACTACGAGGGCCGGCGATGCCGTAGCTGGATGATTGTTTCCTTCCCCAAAATGTAATGCTTCAAAGCTAAACGAGAGCTTGCATAATTCTATACATTTCTTTTGTGTGGGTGGGATAACGCGAGCTGTCTCGGTTGTGTCTGTTGTACTGCGGGATGTCACTGTTACCGAGTAGACGCCCCAATGGCATAGTCGGAGGCATCGTCTCGATCTCCAAATAGCTACTGCAAGTACGGTAAAATCATGTGAGGGCGACAGGTATTTTCAATTCTTTGAACGCCTTTTGTTGAGGTTCCGACCAAAAGAATTTTTCTCTCGCTCCTCCTTTGGTGACTTGACTCAAGGGCCAAGTGATATGAGAGAATCCCAATATGAATCTATGGTAGAAATTAGCAAGACCCAGAAAGCTGCGAAGCTCTGTTATAGTAGTCGGGGCTGGCCAATCTCGAATGACTTGGATCTTGGCTGGATCCACATGCACCCCCCTTTCATCAATAATGTATCCCAGATATTGAACCTGGGTCATGCCAAACGTGCACTTCTCCAAATTGGCACACAACTTGTGTTGCCGCGGTGTTTGGAGGACTTGTCGGATGTGGTGAAGGTGCTCTTCCCAAGTCTGGCTGAAGATCAGAATGTCATCCAAGTACACCACTACAAATGAGTTGGTGAATGGCCGCAAGATGTCATCCATCATCCTCATGAAGGTGGCGGGAGCATTCGTCGACCCGAAAGGCATGACCAGCCATTCGAAAAGGCCTTCCTTGGCTTTGAAGGCAGTCTTCCACACATCGGAGGGTTCAATTGGTACCTGGTGATACCCAGACTTCAGGTCGATCTTGCTGAAATATTTTGCACCTTTGAGTTGGTCCAGAAGGTCATCAATCCGTAGGATTGGGTACCTATTCCGGACAGTGATCTTGTTCAGCGCCCGATAGTCAATACAGAGTCTCCACGTCCCATCCTTCTTCTGTACCAACACGATCGGGCTCCCACAGGGCGATGAACTTGGTCTGATGTGACCTTTCTGCAACAGCTCCTGAATCTGCCTCTTGATTTCATCATTTTCCAGAACAAAGCGTCGATAGATCGGTCCATTGGGTAGTGGCGCACCTGGGGTCAGATCAATCGGGTGCTTGACCTGGCAGTGCAGAGGAACCCCTGTGGGTGAGGTGAAGATGTCCCCGTACTCCTCCACGACCTTATCCATTTGTTGTTGTCGTGCAGAGGGGCCCTGTCTGGAGGTCGTGGCCACAGTCTTCTTCTTGCCCTGGGGGCGGATCATCAGAAAAATGAATTTCCTGGTTTGGGAAATGAGCTTACTACATTGTTTTGCAGTAACCAAAGAGATAGTCGTAGGAGGTGGTACCTCTGGTATCCTGTACAACTTATTTCCCAAAGTAATAATAGCAGCACGAGGTCGAGACTCATACACAGCATGACGCTTCCACAAGTATGGTTGTCCTAATAATACATAAGAAACATCAATAGGAGCAACGTCACATAATACCTCATCCGTGAAGGGCTTGATGCTATAGGGAAGGCGGCACTGCTGGCTGACGCGGAGATCTCGTCCTTGGTGAAGCCACCCGATGGTGTATGGATGTGGGTGAGCTGTGGCCGGCAAGCCCAACCGCTTCACGGCGTCTGCTAAAATGAGGTTCTTTTGGCTCCCATTATCGACAATGAACTGTACAGGGGAGCCCTTTACCCACATCTGGGAGTGGAAGAGACGTTCCTCCTCCTCTGGATCTTCCGGTTCCTCCTTCTGGACCTTTGTAGTGGTAACAGTGGCATTGGGCTCCGCATCAATAATCTGTTTCCCTTTTTCATTCCCCTTTTCAGGTTCTGATTCGGAGTCGGAGCATGCATCTGACTCAGAAGCCCTCATCTCGGCCACTAGCCACTGCTTGGCCCGACACTCACTTGTGTTGTGAGTGGAGCTCTTATGGAACTCACACCACTTTCCCTTGTCCTTCTTTGGCTTTACGGTGTTGTTCTTTTCTTGTGGCTTTGACGGGTTGTCTTTAGCCGCCATGCCTTGGCTCTGTCCTTTGTTCTGTGGTTTGGAAGCACCTTTTCCTTGCTTTTGATTCGCAGATCCAAAGTCTCTCTTCTCCTGTTTGAATTTCTGCTCAATCTTAGCAGCATACCGGTATGCCGTACCAAGCGAGGAGATGTCGAGGAACTCCATTTCCTCCTGAATGTATCTGTGCAGACAGCTGCGATACTTTAGCACCAAATGTTTCTCTGAATCTTTGATACCCAACTTTGTGCGCAGGGTATGGAACAGATTCGTCAGCTCGTGTACATCTTGATCCCTTTGTTGTCGCAGCGTGGTCCATTGTATGTACTTGTCCTCATAGCTCCCCACGGGATAGTATTGTTCCTTGACGGCATCTCGGAAAGAATTCCAAGTTGGTACGACCGAGAACAAAAAACGTCGTTTAGGGCCTCAAAACGGCTCCAGAAGTTTAGGACCCGAAAAACTGCTAAAAATAGTAAGTTATGCCGAAACTGAAAAAACTGAAAGAGACAATGGTGGGGGGCCAAGTGGAATAGGTGGATGGCCACCGATATCCACCTGGATCACATCAAGATTTTCATCATCTACCACAGTGGGGTTAGGAACATCATTTTCAATGAATTCCTTCCAGCCATTGTCTTCGAGTACTACCTCCATCCCATCCTTCCAAGAGATATAGTTTGAGCTGCCCTCAAGTGTATACTCCAACCTTAATCCATTGAAAGTCATTTCGATCTTGAATAAGTTGTAGAACCAAGAAAGTATTTCTTCAAATTTGAATTCTATCCAGTCACAAACTCAGCTCCTGCTTCACTTCTGCAATTTCCTGTGCTCTGATACCATGTAGAAATTATAAAACATGCATGTATATCTTGGATTCACCCGATCTAACAATTGACTAAAATTAAATACGGAATCGCTTCTACAAATATTTTGTGGAATTAAAAACACAATCACTAATCACATGAAGTAAACAAGAATCAAATCACACATAACACAGATAATTTCCCGAGGAAAGCTTACAGCTAAAATCCCCACTATCTTCTATTGTATATTCAACATGGATCATGAAACAACTACATACAAAACTCTTCTCACAAGAGCCCTCCAATACTCAGCTAATTGTCTCACATTGTCATACAAAAACTGGCCAATACTTATCCAATTTACTACCTCCAAACAGCCTGCCTTGCTTACGCAATCCCTGATGAATTCAATCCCTAAAAGATAGGAATTCTTTCCTTCCTTGACTGCGCAAGTATCATGGGCACTCCAATGGGTGTTTGGTTGCATGTGTGCAATCCAATAATCCTACAACAGATAGTCAACTTCCCTTTCAACTATATCTCAACTGGGTCTCCACTGGATCTGACATGCATGCAGCTAATAATAGTAAATCCTCAATTTCATGTGAAGTCACTTATTGTGAATTAATTAATATTTAATTCACTTGATCTCTCACTATTTTATCTTCAGTTACAACTAGCATAACTGAGATTAACTCACTTAACTAAATTAAACTGATTACAACCTCCATTAACTAATGCACCATTGCACTTTGAACTCTGTTATAACTAGAATTACTCTACATGCCTCACCAACGACCTCTAACTTGAAATCCACTAGCTAACTAAGTTTATCACTCTCAGCTAACTATTTCAAGTCATCATTGAGAATATATTATAGTTTAATGTCCATCTTAATTAAGGGATAACTAAAATAGACATGCACCCAAAAATAGCACTGTGGGCCCAACCCTAGTGTAGGTCCTTAATGCAACTAGACGTGGGTGCTAAAATTTTCTTGTTGAATCTAAACATCATCAAGGAGAACTACTTCCCCTTCCTCTCTCGGGGATTTATCTACAGCTAAAGGTGGTGGAGTCTAAAAGGTGGCCTGAGGTGCTCTGGGCATAGTGTCCACATATTCATTTCGCGGATTCAGTCCCACTTCCATGTCTATGAGTTCAATCAATTGTTCAAACTCTTGAGAAAACTCTCGTTCGTGCATATTTTTAGTCACCCCTTTTGTTGCAGATTGATCTTGTGCGTAATCTTCAACCTGCGTAGGTGTCATCTCTTCCACCATGGCAAAGTTTACTTTATTCCAATTCTTGATTCTATCCCTCCTCTTGTTCTCTTCTTCTAAGCACTTGTTCTTAATTCAACTCGTATTCTACTATCTACGCTCTTAGTGCAAGGTAAGCTCCTATGAAAAAACATCAGGCTCCAAAATGTAAACAATGGAAACATTTTGGAGGGTGTTTGTATCCGCTACAACATCATCCTAAGAGGCATTAGTCACAGTTGGACCAAGGACACTCAAAGGCTTCAAAATGGGCCTTCAAATAATCCTTTTGTCTCACTTATTTCTCACAAGCTCTATCATCATTCTTGGTTGCATTCTCAAGTTCAACATTGAATACCTATCAAATTGAAGGCTTATATTTGTGGTTGTCCTAAAAGTCAAAATTCAACCAAGAAAGCATGATTAAACTCATGTATTCTTAGTTTCTCTAAAATATGAGTTTCATTCATTTAATTTAGGATTTGTTTAGAGATTTTTTATCAAATTTTTTTGCTAAAATTGTGGATGTCCAAATTTTGTTTTGGCATCTTCCACCTTGCACATTCATTGATTTGTTATGCAGACCCATAGAGTGCAAGAAGATTTAAAAGGGTTTCAAGAGCCACCAAGATTTACTTTTATTTCCCTCACCTATAACTCCAAATTTCTTGATCTTTCTCTTTTCTATTATTGAAAATCCGACATTTAGGCCTCTATTTGTAATATTTTCCTAACAACAATACATTTTTCTAAGAAAGACCAATTTTACTTGGTCATTCCTTAGCAAAATATCATAAGAATCTAATCTTTTAAACATATAAATTTGTGTCTTTTATATGATAGTGACCTTAAGTATTTTTGATAATTTTTTATCATTTTTGAGAATTTTTCAAACTAATTATATTGTTTATCTCTTGCAAACTTGGACAGCCCAAGAAGAGTGCTGGAGAAATATCAAAATTCCCAAAAGACTACCATTGGATCGTTGATTTTAAAACCATTTTTTCCATGTAAACCCCTTTAAAAGGCCTTATTCACCCAACGATCTTCCAAGAAAACCATTGTAATTTTGTAAATAAGGTTCTCTTTTGGTTTTTCCAAAAGATCCATTGTAACTTGGCACTGGAGAAAAAATACTCTCTTCCATACATTATGATCTTGTTATTGTGGTCTATTAAATCTTAATTTTATAATATCCCACCCGTCCATTCCACCTGGAAGTATCGATATGAGAGTTAAATATTAACAAATAACCATTGAATGATATTTAGTTTAAATACATTTAAAAATTGTTTAATGACGAATCTTCTCAGCTTCGGTTCCCTTCCTTCAATTCCACAACTGATATTACAATCGCACTATGACTGGATACTTTAGACAATGCATTGATCCATGAATCTATAGTTGGCATAAAAATTGTGTTTGTATCTTATGATCAGCTCATAAAACTGAGTGCATATACATATTAACCTTACGAAGAGTCTAGTACCATCCATTCATCAACAACTACGAACTCTAGCAACATTTGAATACCCTAAGCGAACTATGAGATAATTCAACGCAAACCCACTTGTTTGAGACAAAGCAATGAATTGGAGAGTTTCAAAATACTTGATTACAATTTACAATAAAGCATCATAAGCTTGCAAGGGTGAATGCATTGAAATAATTCCACATATTATACTTGTATTTTGAGCATGAATCTGAAACATAATTCACCCAAACCACAATATTAATCAAATGGAGATTCTTAAAATTTTAAAGACAAATTTCAAAACAAAACGCTCCATCCATGACCAAGAATTTCTCAATAAAGTATGTGGTGTTTTGTTCCAATCTGAACTGAAAATTATTTTCTTTTCTATCCACATAGAGATTTGTATCAAAAGGTAAATCCCACACATATAAACCCCATTCAACCGGTCTCAAAGGAACTATGATTATTCGAGGAATCGTATGTCATGTACCTTCTTAACTCAATGTCAAAATCTCTTACCTTCAATGCAGGTTATCTATCTATGGGTAATGGTGACTCGTACATAAATTATGATGAATCAATCATAAACCCAAAAAAAACCATTCAACGCACCTTTAGAAGAGATTCATACTATGGTGAGTTTAATGCAATTCCATATTCACACTTACAGGCTGGAATTTCTCACACATCGACAAACAATAACATAATGAAACTTTATTTCATTACTTCTGCACATACACTTGCATCAATGAAATAATAAAATACTAAAACACTCAACACACTCAAGCCATAATACTCAAATAGAGAACTCAAAAATGGTATACAGAAGCCATATGTACAGTTGCTTGGACTCCATGGCCTCAAGGCCCCCCATTCCGTTTTCAATCCTTCTTTACCTCACACTCTTTTCTCTAGCCACCATTTATTCAATATTTTTTCTCATAATTGAATACAAATGATTTTGAATAAAATTTTATTTCAGATCCACAAATATCTCACCTAAACCCTTATTCTAGGATCTCTAGATCCTTAAATCTTTCAACAGATCTAACTGACCCAGAATTTCTCTAACAAACTTAAATATTCTTGAAACTTCTCTTATTTAAAATATTCTTCACTTACATACATTTCTCATAAAAACATAGGAAAATACAATTATTAAACAATTGCATTCAATTACACTCCATTAGGGAACCAACTCCCTTAGTAAAAGATTTTTTGCCTCTTAGTGAGATGTTGTAGTAAAATTGAGATCCTATGTTCTTGCATCAAACTCCCTATGTAGAAATATTTCATGGTCTCTTGACCATGAGTTGTTGTTGATGCCCTCCTAGATCCCATATATAGTTTTTTTTTCAATCATCAACCTTGCCATGGCGTTCTACTGATGTTTCTATATCCTTAATTCCACAATAATTCTTATTTTTCCTTCCTTGTTGTAAGGCATTCATTTGTTTTCCTCTCACCCAACTTTTTTCTCACCATTTCAAGTGGAAATTTTCTAAATACAAGGATCATAAAATAATACAACCATCCAAATATGCTTGTAGTCTTATTTAACACTTGTAGAGTTTATCTTTGAAATCTCTCTCACTTGAATATGCAGATCAAGCTCTGTCTCCATGCTACCAACAAACTATTCTTCCCTTGAATTTGTTGCACCCTTATGCACAATAAATTTTGGAACTTGTTCACCCTCAGTTTCCACTCCACTTGCATCAGATTGAGAACTGGAATTCTCTTTTTCCTATGGATGTGATTCTTCATCGAACATTCCATTCAAGTATTGATCCTCCTCTCTACTGATAACAAAATTTGAACTATGTTATTATCATCTAATTTATTCTCTTTTCATGAAATCTTCATAGGGTTGTCCAACACCTATAATAACACCTACAATACTACACAAATCATCAAGAAAAACATAATTCCTTTCATCTTGAATTGATGTCTCAAACATTACAATTTCATGAATATCAATATCCTCTCCAAGTATTTATTCCTAATCATGTCCAAACAACTGAACTACCTTTTTACATGCATCTTCTTTGAGTTCTTTCTGCAACTTATGTTTCAATTTCCTGCCCCATAATTTCTCAATAGGCCACTTTAACTTTGTCCTCATGTTCCACCCATACCTCTTGTTTTCCTCAAATGTTGTAGCAACTCCATAAGCACATCCAATCATGCCCTTATCTCATTGAGTTCCCTTTCGTATTCTCATCACTCATCTTATTTATGCCAACTTCTTTGGCATATTTGTGGCTTCTTTTTGAATTATTCAGAATGATTGTCCACATTCACCTTCATCTTCTCCTCTTCCTCTGTGATTTTCTCGTTGTCCACTGTAACCTACAAATCACCTCTAGTGTAACAGGTCACCTTCCTGATACCTTCTTCAATTGTTGCTTCCTACCATCAATCATTTGTCAAAAAATAAGTAAATAAAATAAAAAATAAAAAAACAAACAAATAAACCCAATTTCAATTTGTTGCCTTTAATCTAGCACTCTTCTTGTTGTTTTTGAGAACTTCTGGAAACTTGTGTATTTTGTTCGAAGAGCTCGACGTTTTGGGTGAACAATTCAGCCATCTTCAGGGGAGAGAAGCTTAACTGATGATAGGAAGAGTGTCGGACCATAATATATAGAAAAGGGGGAAAATAATTAGACGTTAGAGAGATGGCACAACTCTTCTTGTCATCATCAAATCTCCTGCAAACCACTTTACTATTTCTGAAATATCACTCCTTTTCTCTGATACCACCTGGTGTAGGAGAAAAAAATACTCTCTTCCATACAGTATGATCTTGTGACTATGTCTATGAAATTTTAATTTTATAATAGCCCAACCATCAATTCCACCAGGAACTATTGATATGGGAGTTAAGTATTAACAAACAACCATTGAATGATATTTGGTTTAAATACATTTCAAACTTGTTTAATTACCAATATTCTCAACTTTGGTTCCATTTATTCAATTCTACGACTGATATTACTCTCACATTATGACTGACTACCTTAGACAATGCATTAATCCAAAAATCTATAGTTGGGCATGTAATTGAGTACACATATTATGATATGATCATAACACTGATTGCATATACATATTAACCTTACCAAGAGCTGAGTGCAATCCATTCATCAACAACTACGAACTCCAACAACATTTGAATACCCTAAGCAAACTCTAAGATTATTAAACGCAGACCCACTTGTTTAAGGCAAAGCAACGAATTAGAGAATGCCAAAATAATTGACTATGATTTACAATAAAGAATCATAAGATTGCAACGTTGAATGCATTGAAATAATTCCACATATTATACTTGTATTTCGAGCAACAATCTGAAATATAATTCACACAAACCACAATAGTAATCAAATGGGAATTCTTAAAATTTTAAACAGAAATTGGAAAACAAAACGCTTCATCTATCATCAAGAATTTGCCAATAACTTATGTGGTGTTTTGTTCCAATCTGAGCTAATATATATATATATATATATATATTCTTTTCTATCCACAAAGAGCTCTGTATCCAAAGATAAATCCCACACATATAAACATCATTCAACTGGTCTCAAAGGAACTATGATTCTTCAAGGAATTGTGTATCCTCTACCTTCTTAACTCAATATCAGAATCTCTTACCTTAAATTCATGCTATCTATCCATGTGTAATGGTGACTCGTACATAAATTATGATGATGATCAATCACAAGCCTAAAAAAACCCTTTAATGGAACTTTAGAAGACATTTCCACTATTCAGAGTTTAATGCAATTCCAAATTCACACTTACAAGCTAGAATTTCTCACACTGACAAATAGTAACACAATGAAGTTCTATTTATTTTAATTCTGCACATACACTCGCATCAATGAAATAATAAAATACTACAACACTCAACACACACAATCCATACAACTCAAACATAGCACTCAAAATGGTACATAAATATATTTATAGAAAAAACAAGCCTTTTTAGCCATATTTAAAATTATTCAACCTTCTTAGCCTCAAGGCCTCCCTTTCCCTTCTCAGGCCTTCTTTCACTCACACTCTCATCTCTTTCCACCATATATTCAATATTTTTTCTCATAATTAAATACAAAAGATTTTGAACAAAATTTTGTTTTAGATCCACAAATATCTCACCTAAGCTCTTATTCTAGGATCTCTAGATATTCAAATATTTCAACATATCTAACTAACCCCAAATCTCTCTAACACATTCGAATATTCTTGAAACTTCTCATATTTACAATATTCTTCACTTACATATATTTCTCATAAAATCATAGGAAAATACAATTATGAAACAACTACATTCAATTACACTCCATTAGGGAACCAACTCCCTTAGTAATATAATTTTGACCTCTCGGTGAAATGCTATAGTAAAATTGAGAGTCTATGCTCCTGCATCATAAATCCTCAAAATTTTCTCTTAACTTGAATTTTTTGGACAAAATTATTTGATCCATTGAGGGAATCTTGTTGCAAGCTCCCTCAAAAATATTTCTCCAAGTCCCTTTTCCAAAATGGATCTGTTGTAAACTATCTCTCTCTCCATCCCTCATTGTACAAGAGGAATCTAATAAATAAGTCATTTTTATTGGGAGTTTGGAGATGTTCCCCCCCTTATCCATTTGGGGAAGTGACTCTTGTCATGCTTGAATGATTTTCATTTATTGATAAACTAAAGTAGAGAAGAAAAATCCTAGTAATTTGCATCTAGTCTTTCCTATGCATGTTATTTCCATTTTGTTACGCAATCTTGTTCATTCCATTTAGATAATCTAGTTTAAATTAACATCTTGTCGTTTGTTATAAAATTTAGTCATTTTACATTGCATTTCAGGAAATTCTCTAGATTAGATTTAAAATTTCAATAGTTAGATCTATCTCTTGAAATAATTAATTTACCTTCAAATTTTTTGGTTGAAGTAATAACTTAGGTACCTTCTTCCCCCTAAGACTTCTTATTATGAGATCGGGGCCCTAGCGATGATAAGGCTTGGGGAAAGAGTTGAATTGATACTTTTTCAATCTTGCAACTAACTAATTGGCACACAAAATTAACTTTAAAATAAATCTAGAACACATTCATCTAGATTTATCATGAAGCATTGGTACTTGGACCTTCATCTCATTTTCTTTCTAATTTTATAAATCTTGTTTATATTTTGGGTGGTTGTCATTACTTTCAAGTACATACATTTTGTTTAAAAAAACATCTTATTATAAGTATTTACATTTCTAAGCACTTCATATTGAGCATTATTGCACTTGCCTATCTTCATGTGCCACATTTACTCCTCAAAGCATTCACTTTGAGCATTTACCTTTGAGTATTTATTTCCAAGATTTACTTTCAAATTCTTCTCTTCACTTGGAATATTTACTTGTGTAAGTGCATTATATTTGGTATTGGTCTAATTTTATCCATCTTGTCCATTATTGCAATATCTCTGCTTGTGGATGGTTATTTTTATTATTCTCATGACATTGATGCTTAGAATTAATTTGTTTCAATTTATGTATTGATTTGATGTGTATGTATCTTTGATAATTATAATTAACTCCTAGGACTTAACTTGTCTAGTATAGATTGGTTAAGACTCAATTATTTTGTAAGGTCCACCCCCTTGGTTTCACTAGGAATTATCCTAGATGTGGAGATAATATTTGAGTGACAACAACTCAACTCGAAACTTGTCCCCAAGGCCATATTAAGTGGAGTTAAATATTTTCTCCACAATATCCCAAGTGTGGATTCGGGCGGAAATATGCCTCTCATGTTCAATGGTATTCTTGGATTTGTAGCTTATTACATACCCATCCTACATAAAGACTCCATCAGGTACCTCCTTGCACACATCCACGCATACTAGAAAATATTTATCCATATATACAATTTTCAATATCGGTGATTGGGTAAAAAGATGCCTTTCCTGCTAGAAACTCCTCACATTCCTTTGACCATACAAACCTTACTCCTTTCTTATATAATGAGGTGATCATATGGCCAATATTGGAGAATCTTGAATGAATCTCTGATAATATCTTACCAATGCCATGAATGACCACTCCAGGTTGGCCTATATCTAGTCAAGATCCATTGCAATCCCCTTTTCTAATATCATGTGGCCCAAATAATGTATGTATTCCTAATAGTAGCCACACCTACTAAATTGAGAATCCAATTGATGTTCCCTTAGTAATTGCAACACTTTCATGATGTGTTCCACATTTTTTTCATTAATGTTTGAGTAAATAAATATTCCATTGATGAATATAGAAGCAATTTTGTTGAGGTACTTACTGATAAAATTATTCATTAGCCACATAAATGTGACTAGGGCATTGGTAATGCAAGTTTAATTGGGTTATTCAAAGTAAATGTACATTTAGTTGTTTTAAGTTTTTTCCTTCTCATTGAATATGGATATATAATTATGGGTGACATCATTACTTTTATCAATTGAAATGTAGTTTTGAATGCATAAATATATTTCTAATAAGTTATTCATTTGACACATAAATATGAACTTGGATATTGATAATGTGAGTTTGATTGTTAATATAAAATTAAGTTGTTTTAAAATTTTCTTTTCTTCTCATTGAGTATAAAAATATAATTTTAGATAACATTATTACTTTTATTGATTAAAATGCATAAAATAATATATATATATATATATATATATATATATATATATATATATATATATATATATATATATATATATAATTTAACATTTTAACGTTTTTTTATTAAAATTAAAATCATTCAAAAATATACTCTAAAATAAAATAGAAAATATTACATTTACATTATTCAAAGGTAAGCAAATCCTCACATATAAGTATCAAAGTTTTATTTTTAGTACCATTATTTTAGTGCTTGTCTCATATATATATCTACCGTAAATAAAAGTAGAAAATTTGTATATAGATTGAATCATAGCTTTGAAAATCCACCAAATATGTATATATAACACTCCAAAATTATCATTTTAATTATTTTTATTAGAATTCAAAATAATATTTAAAAGTATTATAATAATGCATTTACATTATTCAAAGATCCTCAAATCCTAGCATCTAAGATATAAAAGGCTTGTTAAAAATCTAGTGATTTCTTTATATTGAAAGATATTTGGATTTAGCTAAATTGTACAATTTTATTGGTAATAGTATAAAATAGTTTAATTAATAAATGTTTTGGTTTTTTTTAATTAGATTGTGATTTCTTGTTATTATTTAAAATATATTTTGATTTAATATTAAAAAATTGTCAAGACATTTGGATTATGCAAATTATATAATTTAAATTTATTATTATAAGAAATTTCTACTTATTTTTATTTTTAAGCAAAATTGACTCTAAAAATAAAATAAAAAATCAAAGCTAAACTACTTTGTACCTTCATTTTAATAAATTTAATACTATCCATCGTAACCATCTTCCTAAAATTACAAAAAAATAAATCTTACATTTAAATATTCTAAAAAATTATAACAAAAATATGAATGAAAAATATTATAATTAGATTATGACTTTTGTGATCCATAATATAGATAAAAATGCTTTCGGATTAATCACATTGTTAGGATCAAGTCGACGTTTCGAACTAACTAATGTGGTTCATCCTCAGGACAAAGTGGAGAGACTAATCGATCTCAAAGACCTTATCGACCCTAAGGACAGGAAGGGGGTTTACATGATTCCTTGTTCTTGTGGAACTCCCTATATAGGGGAAACAGGTCGATCCATTAGGCAAAGAATCCGGAAGCATGTTGCAGACATCAGACATAATCGGTCTCATACCTCAGCTCTTGTTGAACATGTGGAAAAATCCCACCACCATGTTTGTATTGAAGACTCTAAAGTCGTTGCAAGGGTAAATCACTTCCACCATAGAAAATTAAGGAAGGCAATCAAAATTGAGCGACATGCTTCAAATCTCAACCATGATGATGGTTGAAAGTTAAGCAAGAGTTGGATCTCGTCCTTCACGAGGTAGTTTCCGTTTATTATTTTTCTTTTCTTTTATTTCATATATATATATATATATATATATATATATATATATATATAGATTTATTGATTTATTATTTTTATCCAAAATATTTTTAATTAATTTATTATTTTATTTTCTTTTTCTTTTTTTTATTTATAAAATGTTTATTTTATTACATATTAATTTATGAAAACTCTTTTTTTAATAAAACTTTTAATTCTCTTTATTTTTATGTATATTTATTTACTTTTGAATTATTAGGCCCCTCTTTAGTTCCTTCTTAGGTAACTCTTTTTATTTTTATTATTTTTAAATTTTATTTACTATTTAATTAAGTTATTAATATACTTTTATCTCAATAATTAATTAATTAATTAATTTTATCTTATTTTCTTTCTTAATTTAAAATCTTCACTCATACCTATTCTTATTATATACTTTTAATAATAAACCTCTTTTTAACATAATATATTTTTAAATCTCTCTTTTTAAAAACCATTCAGAGATCGACGAGAATGTTGCATTGCAAAACATTAATAACATTAAAAAAATAGTTACTTCTAAGTTCAAAGAAAAAATGTGGTGTGAGAAAGATCTAGCAGCAAAAAGATAATTAAGATATTATAAGGAGGTCATCAACCCCACCCTAGAAGATCAAAAGTATCTCTTTGTTTTAACTAGCTCAAATAAGAAAATTAATATAGATAGCCAGATCGGAACGAACTCTCATGAGCTCCATAGTGAAACAGGTAGTTGGACAGTTCTTAAAACACCATGGATGGAAAGGATCTACCATCTCTGTGAGAATATGAACATCGAGGATGAAAATCACTTCCTCTTAGAGTGCCCTGTGTACAACCACATTAGAGCTCAATTTCATAATCTTTGTTGCAATACTGACCTTCCTAGCCTTTTAAGATGTCAAAATTATAGTGAGCTCGAAGGCTTCTCTCTAATCTTTTCGAGCATAGGAATAAAATCTTAAATCAAACTAAATAACTCTTTTATTTAGGTCCGATAGACCAAAGATTGGTCTCAGTGGACGTTAACCATCATCATCATCAACAACAACAACAACAAAATTTTATTTATAAAATTTTATTTAATTTATTTATTTTCAACTAACTAACTAACTAACTAATTTTCCTCTCGGATGTGGGTGCAGATGATAGTGCTTAAGGTGATGGGATGGGGGTGGGGCACGGGAAGCCACCTGCCCACCCGCAATGAAGCTGTCACTCAGCCCTTAAATTGGACTGTTCAGCGTTTAATGCAATTAACTCCAGGCGCTAGTTACAACCAATACTCTGCTCCTCGATACAATTTCGCATGCTGCAACATGGCTCGGCCTTCGGTTCGTATTTATGGTGGTTTATTGCAGAGGATTCACTATTGCACGGTCGATTGGGTTGATATTATGGAGCGTTGCTCTGGTTCGAATAGAGTTCCTCCGCCAGTGAATCTGTGGTGCACCCTGGGTGCTGGGTTATCAAATGCGCGCATGGTTACTGGCAAGAGGAGCAGTCTCAATTGTTGTTTGGATTTTGGAGAAAATCTCCACTTCTCTCAGGCTGGATCTTGCATGCTTGCTTCAATCTCTCTGTATCCTCCTATGCCTCAGTCTTCTGTCAATCCTTCGCTTCCCTACCCCGATGTCTCGATTGAGAAAATGTCGCGCCTCAGGCAAAGAATAAGATGCCGGAGAGGCTCCACAAGGTGCCAGATTCGGCGTTCTCCCTCCACCTCCGGCACCTCCTCTGCGTCTTCCTCCCATTCGGACAGCCTAACTCATGTTCAAAGAGGACGCCTTCTCCGCTCGGGTCGTCGCCTTGATTCCCCCAATCCTTCAGCTCTCCCTGCTCAAACCCACACCGCGCATTTTTCATTCAACAGTTCTCTCAATCGACCCAGGGTAACTGCCTCAATCACGGTCGTCTTCCATGAAGAGCCTCAGGCAATTGCTCCCAATTCTTGCCCGGCGGAACGCAGCATCTCGACGGCTCAGTCTTCGGGGCAGAATGTTGGGTCGAAGCACCCAGATAGTATGAACCTGTAGGGTCTGGAGGGAAAGGCCACGCAGAACCAGGAGAGCAAGGACTTGGAGGGTCAGCCTAGTATGAAGCAGCATGCGGTGCATAGCGACATTGGGCAAGCGAGCGAGGCGCAGGTTACTCCTCCACCTCCCAGGAAGGTGGTCACTTCCATTGCCGACCTATACAAGGAAGACGGGGAACCGGATGAACTCTGGTGCAGAGTAGTCTACGAACCTCCTGATGAGTAGTTCCTCCTCTTCACTTTGGTTTTTTACTCCGTTTCTACCCTTTCTCACGGGCCAGTTTATGTGTTTCTTGTTGTCTTCGATTATGCTTCTGTTTGTGTTAAGATATGGTCTCCAGAACTTAAAATAACTGGCTCCCCTGCATGGGACTTTTCTCATTTACTGTTTCAGACTGGTTTCCCTCCTGAAGGGCAGTCTTCAACTCTGGTTTTTTGTTTAAAATGCCACAATACTGGGCAATGATCCGGCCTCAGCCTGCCGTACTTTACTTCTTCTGTTAATAGATTACTTTTATTTAGAAAAAAATAACTAACTAATTTTCCAACCGCTAGTTCTTAACAGCTAGTCTTAACGACTAGTTCTTAAAGGCTATTTCCGGGTAATCATGTATCCCCTCTATTTATTCTTTTAGATCGATTAGCCTCTCCACCTTGTCCAAAGGATAAACCACATTAGCTGGTTCGAAAATCAACCCAATACTAACAATGTGATTAATCCAAAAACCATTTTATCTCAAAAATATTAAACCAAAAAATATATACAAATTTAAAATATATATAATTTTATTTAGTTAATTAAAATTATTAGTTCAAATTTTATGAGTTATTTGCAGAAATAATCTGTGTCTCATTGAAAACTTCACACATTCTTAATAGTGAGTATAATAACTAATTCTTCCAACAAACATTGACACAAAGCCGATCGTAAACTCAATGTCACCCTAATAAAAAGAAAAGAAAAGAAAGCCGTGTATTTTGAGTTCTTCCCCGTTCCTTCCTTTTGCAAACAACTACTTTGTAGTTGCCATAAAGGGCACAACGCGCAACAGAAGCAAACTGCATTGCCTGGATTCGCTTTTCCGTGGATCTGGTAGAAGTAGGAGATCTGACGGCTCTCAAGTCATCCCAGTGGTCCTTCGTACACTCCATGCGAAACACCCGACAGGGTTCTTTGAGATGAACCATATGGTTTATGTGTTCATGACCTGCACCAACCACCATCCGTTCTCTTCACTGCAGCCTCCGTGCGAACCCAACCCACAACTTGAGCACACGCAATATGTGACAGTACGCATATATTTATTTAATAGTTGCTTAATTGCTGTGTTACTTTCCAATAGGATGTATATTCTTTTAATGTCGAGTTAGTTTTGCATTTCAGTTTAAATGGAAGTTATTTTACATTTAATTAATAGTTTATTTATTATGTTGATTGAGTTGATAGGTTTATTTTATAATTTAGTATAAGAAATATGTGTAAGTATATTATCTCTTAAAAATAATAGAAATAATTTTAGCTCATGTGACTTGAAAAAAAAAAATATTTAAATAACCATGTAAATAAACTATTAAAAATATAAGATAATTATATCAGTCGTTAATATTTCATTTTTACTCTTCAAGTAACAAATATAATAAATAAAATAATTTTATATAATTTTACAGAAAAAATAATTAAAAATAATTATATTTATTTTATAAATATAACAATTTGAATATCCATATTAACTAATATATTTCATTATTAATTTTCTCTCTTTACAAAAAGTTTATGTATACATATGTATGTTAATTTTGGCTCTAAACAAAAAAATAATTAAAAGTAAAGTAAAGTAGTTACTTCCTAATAAGAGAAAAATGTGTAACTTATTCTATTAAAGGTAAAGTAGAGTAGTTACTTCTTAATAAGAGGAAAATGTGTAACTCATTCAATTTTTAATATAAAATATAAATAATGCTAAAATATCAAAATATACAATTTAAACAATGAAAAAATACCACTATAGATTTATATTAATCACATATTTACCAAGCACTAGAATGGATTAATTGACATTTTAATCTTTTTTCAAGTTTGAGATTTCATTCCTCCAGGTTGGTTCTATAGCCTAATGAAACCTAATGAGCCCAGTGTGAAGGCAATGTGTCAGTATATCGGTCCCTTTTAAAATAAAAATAAAATATTATCTAAATCGTAAAACAGTGTGGGCAATAATAAAAAATGAAATATATATATAATATTTTAATATGAATTAATATAAAATGGCTCAATACACATGTTATGTAGTCACTATAACATTAAAAAATGCAATTTAAACAGTAAAATATTACACATTATTTTTTGTACACTAAAATATTTGCAAAAAAAAAAAAAAAATTGATCTCTCTAAACTCATGTTAAATCATGCTTTAGATGGATTTATATGTTAGATCATACTTTAGATGGATCTATACTGATAAATAACAAATGCATTTTACAGTCTAATATAATGTTTAATTTTGTCAAGTGAAATTCACAAATGTCTCTTAACTATTTAAAATATTTATTAATTAAACATTTATTTATTTTTATATTTAAAAAAAAAAAATATTTAAATATTTTACTACAATTCTCTCTAATAAATTTCCCAAAAAAAAAATTGCATTCATTAACATAACAAAAGTTAATTTAACTATTTGTATTTTTACATTACACTTAGATATACAATTTGTTAATGAAAATATAAATAATTATTATTATTTTTATACAATTAGTAATGGATAAAATTATTCATCATTAATAATAAATTGTAAAATGTTTATATTAATATTAATTTATTAATAACAAAAATCTGTATAATTTTTTTACTTAAAAATAAATATCAATTAATTATATGTTCATTTGTTTTATATATAATGATAGGTATATTGGTAACACATTCATAGATATTATGTTACATCTAAAACATAACCATATTGTAGCGTTATTAATAGAGTTAGATGAATTAGAACTGATTCAATTCTACAATATACTTCTTAATTTCATTTTTCTCAAACTTTCAACTTTTGTTTTTTATAATAAGTGTATTTCTAATATTTTTTCAAGGAAAACAAATCAAACATATTTCTATTAACAAAACCATATTTACATAAAGACAGATTTCAAACATATAGACATACACCATAGACCATATGGAAATTAAAATCAGTCATCAACGGCAATATCCCCCGATACGATCAAATGTATAGACCTACACCATATGGACATTAAAACCAGTCATCAACGGCCATGTTCTCCAATAGGAAAAACCAAACAGACTCAAAAGCTTCCAAAAGGCACAGTCAATATACGTAAGTATATTTCTAATATCACTATATTGATTCAACTCTGTATTATACTTCATAGTTTCATTTTCCTCTGCATTTAGTAGTAACAGCTCTTTATTTTCCATATAAATTTATTTCTGAGATCACTATCTAATAATTAATAGCTTCACTCTCCTTATCATCATTTAAAATATAATATAACAATGGCTCCTTATCTTCTACATTTATTTTCCATATAAATTTATTTCCGAAATCACTATCTAATAATTAATAGCTTCACTCTCATTATCATCATTTAAAATATAACAATGGCTCGTTATCTTCTACATTAGTTTTTTTCTAAATTGGAAATCTATGGTTGCCATTATTGGATTTTATTATTATGGCAAACCAACCAAAAATGAATAGGACATAAAAAATTGAGTGATTTTTGAGGCAAACACGCAGCGCAGGATTCATCCTCACAGCCATACACAGCTCACCTTTCTCCCCCGTGACCCTACACAGTACGCAACCTTTGAAAATTAGATGAGGTCGTACGTCAGGAGTGTGGGCCGACAATAGAACGCATCGATGTCGTTAGAGCTATGAGCATGATAGTAACGTGTTGCACTATCAATCACGGAAGTTGAAAACATGAAAATCAACCATGCAAGCAAGGAATATTTTGGTTGAAGGGGTTGTGTTTAGAGATCAGGTTTGGTTAGCCAGCTATGATGATAGGTTGTAAGAGCGAAAGTGTAATCTTCTTAATAAAGAATTTGAATTACACTTACTATTCAAAGACGAAGCATATCGATATATAATACCATTTCATTATCTCTTATCTTTCGATATATAATACCATTTCATTATCTCTTATTTTGATAAAGAAGATAACAAGTGGTAGAATATTGGTGTTATATTCTTTGTAAAAGATTTTACAAAAATAAGTCCACTAGAGTGACTTAGCTAGTTAAGGTGGATTTAGTAAGAAGAAACTCAACCATCTATTCGAGGTGGATTGACTAGACTACGTAGCTTTTTTGACGAGATAAACCAATTAAGAGAAGAATCAAGATTATTAAGTAGAGGTTGATGGTGAAGTCAAGACAAGAACCACAGTTAAAGGTCAATGGAACAACCAAAAAAATTCAATAACGGATGGAATAATTGAAAGCAATTGAGAATATGCATATAAACAGAGCATGATGTAAGGCTAAGATAAGATAATGGATAAAAAGGGATCAGTATGGGCATATTGATCTTAGGTGTAGACCAAGGTCGAATTTCATTGTAATATGGCTACATATCTAAAAAATAGTATAAGCAGTGAAGTTAAAAAGTAGGATGGTAAAATCTATGTATTGTGCATATTTTTATGTGTATGCCATTGTCTATTTCCTACTTTAATTATCTTTATCAACAATCATGGTAATTCAATCATAGAGTGGTCAACTCAAGTTCTCCAATAGTGGTATATCTAGTATATGGGAACCAAATCAAGTAGACATCACAACTTGGTAAGACTATTAGTTAGTATCAAGTAAAATATTCCATTGTGCTATTTTTTATAAGAGAAATGTTTGACAATGTCATCATGTTGATCTCAACTATGGGCACAGATCCTTGTATCTCGTTATGACGATCATGCATTTCCATCCTTCGTCGAGCCACCTAGTTGGCCATGTGACATCATACAATAGTAGGTACATGTGGTTAAATTCTCACCTGATGCAGCCTATCGTATTCCCTACAGGTCAGTACGATCCTCTAAAACTCATAATGGCTTCCTATCATACCAATGCAAGCCTCTATCGACACACGCCTGAAAGCATTATTGATTGGCACTTCAATTCAATTATGATCATATTGCGTCCCTCTGCCACCTTTAGCCTGACTTAAAAAATGAGCCATGTCATTTTTCTTCTCCATGTTTATGCACCCTTTGGTTGGTCCCGATGTGGGAGTGTGTTGACTCTTGAGACAATGGCGCATTAGAGAAAATTTCAGCCTAAAAGTGACCTCCTAAGGAAAATTAATAAAATAATAGTTAAAATAATAAAACAAGAGTTATTAATTTTGGAGGAAAAAGAATAAACTATTTTCTTAATTGTATTTTTTGTTTATCTCATTATAGGCTTACTCAAATTTCAAGTGTAGACATTCGTTGGATGCAAAATTAAATTCCACATCCAACGAGTACCCACTATGCATACTTTTGAGAAGAGTCGCATGGATTAAAAATGAAGATACATTAAAAAAATGTGTTGAACACGTTTTTTTAATATATCTTCATTTTTAATCCATGCGACTCTTCTCAAAAGTATGCATAGTGGGTACTCGTTGGATGTGGAATTTAATTTTGCATCCAACGAATGTCTACACTTGAAATTTGAGTAAGCCTATAATGAGATAAACAAAAAATACAATTAAGAAAATAGTTTTATTCTTTTTCCTCCAAAATATTTACATATACCTCTTTTTAAATTTAAAGGATTTTGATTAGTTAACATATTATGACATCGAAATTACATGAAAATTGTATGGGCACTTTTAGGTTGAAATTTCCTCTAATGAATGGCCATCTCTCTTCATCTGGTGTAGAGCTCCCTCATCCCTACCAAATTCTCTTGGTTCCTGTGGGGATCGAACCAACCGATGTATATAATTCTTTGGCTTCGTTTGACTCACAGATGCGCATGTCTAATATCAGTGTGTAGACTCTCTTAAATACCTATGACTCTCTCGCTACAATGACTTGGTTCAATGTCTTACTTACATCCAATGGCTATAATAGTTCATCAAAAGCTCACAATCTGCAGTGGTACTTGGGAGACCCAATTGAACTCTCTCGTTTCTCAAATTCCCTGCAGTCACACACCAAATATCAAAACAGTAAGGGAATCTACACTTGCATGGCCACGATGAGTCAGTGTCGAGTCTTTAATACATTTCAACTCCCTAATAAAATATTCTTCACTCATTTACATTTGGGATGGAAAAATAGCTCTTGGAAGCATCAATTGACCTCACTTGACCTCCATTGGTCTCAATTATTCTCTTGCTTGCGTCTAGGATGGAAATCTACCCCGCATTGGTCTCAGTTGCACTCGGAGGGTCTCAATTGGACTCAATGAATATGCCATTAAATGGCCATTCAGTCAATTATGCAACCTCAACTCTACAACATATTGGCAGAACACTCAATTGGCTCCATCTCCCTTCACGACTACACGCACGATAATTGCACTAGATAAGGGTCCACATCAAATAGGCTTCAAGTTTGGGTTCGAGTTCAGGAAACATGTAAAGCTTCACATCAACTAGGGCTCTTGTTTGAGCTCATCATCATCGACATCAGTTTCTCAGTACTTTTGGGCCTCATGGAATGAGTGCACCTCCATCCTACATATTCAATGCCCTTTGTTTCATTGAAATGTTGAATGTTGTTGTGAGAAGACAATTATCGTTCTTATATTCCTCAATTGTGTTTAATGTCAGGCCTTCCTACCTATAGAAAGACATATAACTATCATATTCTGATCTAGGTGGATATTGGTGGCCACTCACCTATTCCATTTGGACCCGCACGATCAGTTCTTTCGGTTTTTCACTTTCAACACAACTTACTATTTTTAGCAGGTTTTCGGGTCGTGAACTTCTAGAGCCATTTGGATGCCCTAATGATCTAGGTGGATATTGGTGGCCACCCACCTATTCCATTTGAACCCCTGCCATTTTTTCTTTCAATTTTTCAGTTTCGGCACAACTTGCTATTTTTAGCAATTTTTCGGGTCCTGAAATTCCGAAGCCGTTTTGAGGCCCTAAATGATGCTTTTTGGGAAAACCGAGAGCAACATGGGTCCATGGACAGCTGTTGCTCACAAAAAAAAAAATTAGTCCTCTGATAGATCTTTCTAACGAGGTATGGTGCGTGTCAAACATAGATCATATGCGAAAGCTACGTCCCCGAGAAGTTGAAACACCAATTTACCCAAATGGGGCCCATAGTTTTGGCGCTTCATCTCCTAGGGTTATGTTTTTGGATTTTTAAGGTTTTCCATTGTTTCTAAACAATAAATAGGTCTTCGAGCCTCATTGTAACATAGTTCAGAGACCTGTAGCCGCCATATCTCTTCTCGGAGATAAGCTACCAGCGCCCTACCTAGTTTATTTCCATTATGTCTGTAAGCATATTTCAGTCATTTGTTATTAATGAAATTAATTTTTATTTCCACTGTGTCTCTTTTTTTATGTCTATTTCTATACTTTATTGCATTCCTGCATAAATCTAGATCAATGGTATTAGAGCAATCTTCTCTTTCTCTGTTTTTCTTTGCATGTCCCCAATTCGGTCAGGGTATAAGGAGTTAGGGCTCGATCTGGTTGAACCCTTGCAAGATCAGCCTCACAAACCTTGACGACCTCCCGTGAATGAAGAAAATAAAGATGAGGGAGTAGGAGATCCTATCAAAATATTGCTCAAGGAGGCCCTCGAGAAACAAAGGAACGCAATAGTGGATAACTTTACTCAGATCCTTCAATGGTTGTCCACCTACGATGCATCTGCATCCAAAAACCACTCTAGAGGCGCCACTCCCTTCAACGTACAAGTAAAATTTGACATTCATGCATTTGAAGGCTATGTTGGGGTTCCCATGTTTTGGCCAGATTGGCAAGACCAAAAGATGAGACAACATCAGAACCACTTTCAGACCTCAGGATCTAGCCCTCCTGGGTCTAGAGAGGGATCTCTCTAATTTGAGAAGAGGTTTATGTCTATGAAGCTCAAAGTTTAAGATGTTAGGCTAGTTATAGGCACGAGTTTGTTTGTTTGATTGTTTGTTTTGGTTGCTTGTTTTGGTTGCTGGTTATCAGGAAAGAAGGGTTCAATGTAAGACCAGGATTAGCAAAGAGGGATGAGGCAGAGGTGAAACATTCCAGGAAATATTCAAAACCATTGGGAAATGGAGTCAGGAAAGGATTTGCTTGCTACTCAATAGGCAGGCTTTCAATTGGGCTAGTCATCTGAAACTTAGGATCTTTCGAGATGATTATGTGGTGTGGAAAGTAGGAGGGGAGGAGATAACACAAATTTTAGAGCACAGAGTTACAGATCAGCAGGTCGTACAAGGATCCTAGTGGACAGGGCTAACTCTAATCCCCAGTGTTCCCAAATCTTCCAACTAAATCTATAACAAGAAACATCTAAGAACTGAATTCATTTAATTCATATATCAGAGAGCAGGAAATAACATCCACTACACTGGTTAAACCAACTGAAATCACTTCTCAGATAATACATTCAGAAGAGAAACATAAATGGCAAGGAGAGCAGGAACATAGGGTACCTAACAAGGGTAAATCCTATGCCAAACTTCTGATGCAAGCCAGTGGAAACGAAATGAAATGAATGTAGACACAGAGATAGGAAAACATCACCGCTGCTTCAGATCAGGATCCAAAGAAATGTTCTTGTCATATTAAGTAACAACACCAATCAAGTACAAAATTGCCAATAGCTGAATACTCAGTCTGAAAACATATCCTTCAACCTATCTTACAATCTTTACACAAAGACTATGTCTCAAAATAAACTACTTGCAGTTCTCTGATAACTGATCAACAACCTTTACAATGTTTTCCTCATGAGTTTTATAGCTGAAGAGTAGCAGAGAAGGAAGGTAGAAGACTAAATGCAGTATTAAACTTCTGAAAAGAAAGAGGGTCGAAGCCCATTCTGTTTTAAATCCTGTGCATTCAATTCCTGGTGTTCTTTGGGTGCATGAATGATCTCCACCAGACTCCAGATTAATCTAATATGATTCTGAAGTACTCTGATTGCAGTACTGTGTGGTGCTATAGGTGAATAAACAAAAGATGAATGAATGATAAAGAAGTTTTCCATACTGATGAAATAAATGCTTTGATAGTACCGTGGTTGTTTTCAGGGTAGGAAATCTCTCCAGAACACGGCATAGATTGAACAATGCATGGGCGCTCTATCCTTATGGAGGAAAAACATGCTGCTGTTGTATAAACCCCTGATATGCATTGATTTCTGTGTGTTGTACCTTCTGCATGATCCCTGGGCTTTCAATCTTATTTTTCCCCTTTAAAATACTGGATTAGGACTTAAGATCTTCAATGATGTACATAAGAACTCCCTAACTCTTGTGTTGATACTCCTTGCCGCTTCAATGGTCTCTGTCAGTGGGAAAAATGAGCTTTAATGGCACCAGAAAGATTTGCGGAGTCTGAACTCTGCTCTTCTTCAATGCAAGTCCTGTCAGCCACCCTTTTTGACAATTTCATGGTGGTACCAGCTTCTAGATTCAATCCTTTCTGCGCAACCCACCATTAAAGTTGTTCATATGGACCGTGGCGCCTTTCACGCATCTTGAAACCTTGCAAAAACACGAAACTTGTTAAGAAAACAATGGTTGAGCGGATGATGTGGATGACTGTGACCAGGGTAGCATGGTGTGGATGAAGATAACGAATGCAAAGGCTATTGTGGGAGTAAACGTGGCACAGTAGGAACCGCATGGAAAGACATCGGAGCAGACAATTTAACGTAAAAACAATGAAATTTGGCCTTGGAATGGATATATGTCGCGGGGGTGGACGAATGACGTGGAGGACCAGGCGATGGCGGAATAGTCAACAACAGGGGAAATTGAATGTGAACCGTCCGATCTCGGGAGGAGATCGATGGCTGAAGATGCATTGGAGGGCGACGGATGGCGGGCCATACCCTGAGTTATCGCGTGTGCATCTGGGTTAACTACCATGCATCTTCGGCGAGCGATAGCTGTTGGATGGCCTGCCCCAGATCGGACGGTCCACGGCAATATCGCTGGGCATCCGTGTCCGAATAATAACGCGCGATGGACGAAGTTAACGCGCAAGGACGGCGGTTTTGAAATCGTACAAGGGGACGCATGTCGAGAGGTGTATGGAATCTCTCCGTGATCGGGGAAAACTGCCCTCCGCCCGAAGGCAGTGCGATAGAAACCGCCGGGTTTGGAACAGTGCATGGGGACCACCGGCGCGGGCGCGTTGCGGACTGTCAGATCAACGTGCGAATGGACGGCGATGGCGCGATCAGTGGTTTGAACGGGGGAAACCCAGGCGCTGCAGATTTAATGATAGCCGTCCAATCTACCAAGATCGACGGTCGAGGTTGCGCCCGATGAACAAATACGGCAAGAGACGTTTGGATTTCGCGGGTGGTTCCAGCGCCGGATCACGTGGAGGAAGAGGTGCGGGGCTAAGCAAGAAAGGGGCTAGGCTTGATATAATGTTTAAAGTGGGTTTTTAAACCTTTTTATTGCATTTTAAAGCCTAAAAAGGGGTAACGATAGGGAAGAAAAGGGTAAGCCGGTTTAAACAAAGGGAAAAGATGGGATTTAAAGGTGATTTTGGGGGGGTTTAGAAGGTTAATAGGGGGAATAGAGGGGAACAAAACCACTTTTGATAGAAGGAGGAAAAAAGGGGGAAAGGGGACACTTTGCAGGGGTACAAGGGATAATGCAGGGCTTTTGGAGCGGAATTTATAGCAATCATTGAGGCTCATAGACTCCGTAACAGCAGAGGGAAACGAGGGCAACAGTTTAAGGTAGGGGACATGAAAAGGCTACAAGGATGATGTGTTTACAAGGGAAATGCATTCCTTGCAGGCTTATACAACAAATTAGCCCCTTGCTTGCTTTGTTAAGGAAATCATAAGGGGCTAACAGTGGCTCCACATGGGGATGGCTTCTTCTTGAAGGAGTCAAGAATTCAGAGAATAGATCTTTGGAGTAGGCCAGTGGCTTGCTGTTTGGCACATCCCTTTATTTCTTTGATCAGCTGCCACAATATGTAGACATTACATCAGCAGAAAAACTTTCCTCAACATTCTACCTACCCATACTACAATCCTAGCATTTTTTCTTCTTCTAGGGTGCATTTGAGCTAGCAGACCCTTTACATCATTTTATTTTATTTTTAACAGAAAATAAACCTATTCTAAATCTACACTTATTACTCCATGAGACCAGATTAAACTATTGGTCTCATATGTTTCTCTACCTAGTCTAATATCTGCTGGGATTAAACTGTCCAGCAGATTTCTTCTCTACATTCTGAGACGGGAAATTGAAAAACAGTCAAGCCAGGATTAGACTGTCTGACTTGTTGTTGGTCCAAGGCACAAATACAATTGCACATGGACAAAATTCGCAGAAAAATAAAAATAAAACTGTGAAGGCTTGGGATCTGAAACTTGAAACATCCTTCTTTCCCTTTGTGACTCAAGATTTGAGCATGTTAGAGTCACTTCTTTCTTCATCTCAGCTCTGGTTTTGGGCATGTTAGAGCTGATTCTTCTTTCTTCTTTGTTGGTCCAGATTCTGAGCATGTTAGGACCAGCTAATTTACTTGCTTTGGCTCAGGTTTTGAGCTTATTAGAGCCAATATTTTGCATATCGGAGGTTCATGTTTTAAGCATGTTTGAACCTCTCCTTTTCCTCTGTTTTTTGAAACATTTTCTCTTTTACTTGAAAAAAAAAACTGCAATGGTATGTACAATGGAAATGGAAACTGGAAACTGTGAATTAACAGAAGTAATGTTTGAGCATCTTGCCATTGACAGGACCCCCAAACAGTTCAGTGCCATCTAATTCTTGTAAGAAGAAAGCATTGGGACCCACGGTGGCCTGGATGAGGTATGGACCTTGCCACAAAATGTCAAATTTGTTGTGCTTTCCTTTATCCTCTCTTCTCGAATCCCACTTCAACACCTTATCTCCAACTTTGGAATCAGCAGCTTTGGTTCTTTTGTCAAAAAAATTATTTATATTCTCTTGAACTTTCACTGCTCTGTTATGGACCTCTTCCCTTGTTTGCTGAAGATGGATTGTTTGGTTTATTCTCCTCACCATGTTGTCTTCTTCTGTTTGGATCTCCTGGACCAGCTTTATCACTGGTGTCCCAAGGCTGGTAGGGAATACTACTTCCGTACCATAGACCAGCTGGAATGGTGACATACCAATGGACTTCTTTGTAGTAAGCCTGTCAGCCCACAAAGCATGTACTAGCTTGTTATGCCATGATTTTTTGTTCTCTTCCAACAGCTTCTTGATGATGATCACCAGGCTCTTGTTTGATGATTCAGCTAATCCATTACCTTGGGGGTAATAGGAATTTGAATGACCGAGTGCTATTTGGTACCTGTGACAAAAATCAACCATCTTTTTGGATCCGAAAGCAGTAGCATTATCAGTGATTATTTTCCTTGGGCGGCCAAACCGAGCAAGAATGTGACTTTCTAGGAAACTAATGATGACTGAATCTATGGCATTCCTAGTGGGCACGACCTCTATCCAGTTAGTGAAATAATCTGTGGCTGTTAGGATTTTTTTTGTGTTGAGCAAAATAAGTAGGGTGGATTTCCCCTATGAAATCTAGGCCCCATTACAGAAAGGGACCTTCGACAGTGATGGGTTGTAGGGGTAAAGGGAGGAGTTTTCTCTTTCCCTCAAAGATCTGACATTTGTGGCAGGCAACTATCATTTTATGAACATCATTGAAGAGTGTGGGCCAATAGTAGCCAGCTCTGAGTATTTTATTTGCAGTGGCTTTCCAACTCAGGTGGCCTCCACATTCTCCAGCGTGGAATTCTTGTTTAACCCTCTCTGCCTCATTTTCAATCAAACATTTAAGCAATAGGCCATTAGGATTCTTCCAATATAAGTTTTCATTCAAAATGCAGTAATTTATAGCTTTTAGCTTTAAGAATCTAGCCTTGGTCTTTGATAATCCGGGAGGGGCATTGAGGTGTGTAAGCACATATAGAATGTCGGAATACCAAGGAGAGCTCTGAAATTTTTCCTCAACAGTGAGATCAGGCGATTCTTGTTGCTCATCCAAGGTACTTATCATGTTAATGCCTAGGGCTTGTAGGTTTGATTCAGCCATTAATTTAGCTAAGCCTTGAACTTTAATCAGTTTGGTGGGTTTTTTCTCAAGGTCATACTCTAAGATCACAGCTATCCATTTGCCCCTTTTCCCATCTGGGTCTTGGGACAGTATATCTTTGACTATGATGTTGGGCACATAAGCCACGGTGTGAGAATGCAATATGTACACCCTGAAGTATTTCAAGGCCTTAATCAAAGCATAGGCATGTTTCTCCATGATGTTGTATTTCAAGGGTGCATCTCTGAGTGCTCTGCTAAAGAAGGCAATTGGCTGTTCCATTCCCTCTGAGTTTTTCTGCAGCAAGACTGCAGCCACGGTATGCTCGGAGGCGAATGAAAAGATCAGGAAATCTTTGGAGAAATCTAGGCTGCTTAGGATGGGAGCTTGGGTAAGTGCAAGTTTCACTGATTCAAAAGATTGTTTAGCTCCCACTGTCCATTTAACTCCTGCACCTTTCTTCAGCATGTTAGTCATGTTCCTAAGGTGTTCAGCCAGATTTGGAATAAACCTCCTAAGGAAGTTAATCTTCCCAATTAAAGACTGTAATTCCTTGATGTTTCTGGGGTGTATGATCTATAGTATTCCCTCAACTCGTTGTGGGTCTATCCTGATTCCATTCTCGGATATAATGTGGTCAAGGATTTTACCCTCCTGTAGCCCAAAGACAGTCTTTTTAGGATTCAGGGAGAGACCGAACCTTCTGCATTTTTCAAATACTTTTCTCAAATGTTCTAGGTGTTCTTCTTCAGTCTTGGAATGGACTGTTATTTCATCCAAGTAGATAACAATGAAGTGCCCTATCTCATCTGAAAATGCTATGCCCATCGCTCTTTGGAAGGTGGCTCCAACATTCATCAATCTAAAAGGCATCTTCACATACATGAAGGTACCCCATGGAGTGGTAAAAGTTGTTTTGAGTTGTTCTTATGGGATTACTAAGACTTGGTTATAACCTGAATAGCCATCCAGTAGGGAGATTCTTTTGGAGCCCATTACCTTCTTAAGGATATGTTCCATTTTAGGCAAAGGGTAATTTTCCTTGAGTGAGGCTCTATTAAGATTCCTGAAGTCTATGCACAATCTGATTTCTCCTGTTTTCTTCCTCACAGCCACTAAGTTTGATACCCAATCAGAGAACCTCACCGACACAATTATACCTGCTTCATACATTTTCTTAATCTCTTTCTCTACTGCAGGTAATTGTTTAGGATTTATCCTACGAATTTTTTGCCTAAAGGGATTTTGATTTTCTTTCAGGGGTATTTTTTGCTAGATTATGTTTGTTTCATAAGCCTTTAAGTCCTCATAACTCCATGCAAACACATCAATGAATTCCTTGAAAAGGTCAATGTATTTCTTTTTCATGTCTGCAAGTAAAGACTTAGCCAGTTTAATCATTCTGGACTTATCTTCAATGCCTAAGTTGCATTCTTCCACCTCATGCTCTATAGTGGGATTTTTTTCCACATCGTCAAAGTCAAAAAGGTCCTCTAAGGGTGCCAGGCCTCTAGGTATATTCTTATCTTTGGCCTGCAGCACCTCTACCTCTTCACTATTTGCATTTTCACATTTTCTGTCCGGATTTCCAGTTTGTTCATCTAAAGAGTTTATTTCTATATTACAAGGTGTTTCTTCCTCGTCTGAGGATTATTCACTTAGGCGGCTACTGTCAGATTTGGAGTCTAAATCAGAAAATTTAAACTCATTTCTGCCTACCAGAAAATCTTCGATCTGCTTATCACCTTCAAAAACCTGCCAATATTTTTCGTTGTCTGGAATAGCAGGTCTAAATTTAGTCTGAATGATGATCTCTTGGTCGCTGGGAGTCTTGGGGCAGGAACTAGCTAGGCAAGCTAATCCATTTGCAATGACATTTTGACTCCTAGGAACGAACACTAATTTGTATTCAACAAATGTTTTTAGTAGGTCCATGGTGTCATTTCTATATGCTCTTAGCCTAGGATGTTTCGCCGTGTATTCCCCATTTACTTGTTTAATAACTAACTCTGAGTCTCCCCTTACGGTTATTCTACGGGCTCCTATTTTCTTCAACAGATTTAGACCTAAGATCAGGGCCTCGTATTCAGTGACATTGTTTGTGAATTTGAAAAATAGACTACAGGCGTTGCTCTCAGCGTAGTCACTTTCTGTATTGCGTAACCATACCCCTACCCATGCAGTCCTTCTAGTACAGGACCTGTCAAAGCTCATTTCCCATAAGGGGTTTTTTTTATGATTATCATTTTTTTCTCCCTTGCAGCTAGGTTCGCCATTATGTTGTGTTATAGGGTCTATACTAGGCTGCGGATCGCTTTGTTCTTCGTGAAATATATGAGGTTCAGGGATTTTTCTAGATGGTTGTTTATGTGTTGTTTCTTGTTCACTCGGAGTTAGGTTTCCACCGCATATCCTACAGGTTTCATTGTGGTTTTCTTCTTCATTGTCTTCTAAATCCAGAGCAGCCATTATGTTAAAATCAACAACTTCTACCTCTCTGTTTGTATCTTTGTTTTGGGACTCTGACCCTTCTAAGGATTCATCATTACAAAATATGAAGGATTCAAGGTCTGTATGCACAGAATAAACAGGTGAATTTTCTAGCTTTTCGGGGCTACTGACTAGGAATTTCATCTGTGTCTCCCTATATAGTTTTCTAAGTTGGCCAAAGATTGGGATTGTGGCATATGAGCCATCCATCTGCATTGTACCCTGCAGCTTGGCTCCCCATGATCTTGATAATAACATTCCATACTTGGGTGGCACATCTGCCACCACAACATCCATGACCATACATTTCACTGGGATTTGGGTCAAACTCACACATAGATCTTTTATCAGGCCTAGGCATTTCACTCTGCTAGAGTCGAAAGAGTATAAATCTTTGTAGGGTCTAGTTATCTCTAGACCTAGTCTTTCCATAACTACCTTAGGCATTAGGTTGTGGGATGCTCCAGAATCATGCATTGCATTGTGCAGGATCTTGTCATGAATGTTGAGACTGATATAGAAAGGCGGAACTACCCCCTCCTGAAACTTCCCCTCTATCTTAGGGCCAAACAAGAGGGCAGGTTGATCATCATTCAAATTGACAAAGTCACCATTCTCACCTAAGTTCAAAGCTCTCAAAATCTAGCCTTTATATACATCCTGAGTGGCCAGCTCAGAAAGTGGGACAGAGATTTTAATTCTTGCAATCTCACTTTCCAAATTGAAAGTGGACTGACTCTTGGGAATGCTCATCTCTGTTCTATTTGCCACTGCTTTGGTGGCTGAATCAGTGTGCTGACTCTCATTATGTATAGTGTTTGTGATAGTTTTATGAGGAGCACTAACTGTAGTGCTAGTGCTGCTAGCTGGTTTACCTTGTCCATCAGTGTTTTGGTTGTCTTTTTCTCTATTCTTTCCAGAACTTTCAGCCGATGGTTTGCTACTTTCAGCAGTTGCTTTAGAAGTTTTCTCAGGCCTCCTTTTGATGGCAGTCTCAGAAGCTTTGGGTTTGGCAGTTTCTTGACTCTTTTTGCTTCTAAGTTCATATTGCTTTCTGACATGCATCATGGCATTTTAAAATCCTAATCTGTAATCTTCAGATTTCAACCATTCCTCCTCCCAACCAGAGGGTGAAGGCTGATCTTCTTCTGAATAACAGTTATGGATTGAATCTTCTGTTTCAAACATATTAATTGTGTTTCCCTCAGACTCTTCTACGATTCCCTCATCTTCATCAAGAAAATTCTCTTGGAATGGGGGAATAACTTGTTGATCTGATTCTCTTTGTCTGTTGGGAGTGTTATTGTTTCTTCTAAAGTTTTGGTTCTGGTTCTTGTTGTGATTACTAATTGTGACAACCATCTTTTCCATCATTTGTTGCAGCCTTTCCACATTTTTAGATAGCTTGTCATAATTTTGGTCAGATGTGGAAGCTACGTTATCATCTCTATATGTTACCCTTCTCTCAAATTTCAGTCTTGCTCTCTTCTCAATCAGGTTGGCTTCTATGTTCACTGCTCCTTTCTGCATGTCCTCCAATGTGTTGTATTCCTTATCTCTAAGCTCATAGGCCCTGTCAGCATCAAAACTTTCAGGGTATTTTGCTAGGGCCATGCCTTGTGGAGATTTCATATGTGGAGGGAGAGAATTATAAATGCTGTTGAACCTTGTTGTGTAATCGTGGACACTCTCTCCTACGTTTCTTTTAAGGGTCATGTATTTTGCTAGGAGCTGGCGAGGATTTGCCATAGTTTCCCATTTGTTTACGAAATTCTGATATAGAGCTGGGAGATCGTTTATGCTACCTGGAGGTAGGCCTTTGAACCATTTCTTCACATCACCCCTAAGCTTTGGGCAAAGATTCTCATTTTGACCGTATCATCATCAATTTCCATGTAGTCAAAAGAATCTTCCATTTTATCTACATGTTGTTGGGCTATGATGGACTCCTTTGCAGTGAAGTGTGGAATCTTAGACTAATAATCATTTGGTAAGGGTACTAGAGGCTGAGGTAACACTAGGGGTGCATACTAGACTGCCATAATGATATTTTTATGAGCTAAAGGGGCTTGGGCAGCAGGTATATGGACGACAGGGATATTATGACCAGCAAAGGACTAATGAGCAGACCTAGGGTGACTGAGCCCCGAGTTTTGTATGAAATGTATATCAGGAGGTGTTGATGGAGGGTTTTGTATGTTCCCAAGGTGTCTACCACTTTGCTGCGGTGAATCAGGAAGCTTAGGTTCTAACTGGTCTAAGGTACTGAATGACCTAGTTCTAGATAAGTTGTTTGGTTGGTCTAGGTCAAGGTGAAAGTGTGATAGAGCTGTAAGATCTTCTGGTGCAGAATTAGCTCTATGGATGTGTTTGGAAATAGTTGGTCTTTTAGGTGTATGAGCTCCCTTGAGGATGCTCTCACGATTGTCAACTATTTTAGGTGGGTCTGGGTTAGGGTAAGCTCTTGTATGAATGGTTCTAGAAGCCAGAATGTTGTTCCTGACCAAGCATCTTAACCCTACTTGTTACTTCTACTGTGGTTGATGTTGTTATGGAGGCTGGTCTTCCAGTGGAGTCTAATGTGCACCAAGATAATCAGCAGGCCTACTGATCACCAGTGGAGTCTTTGAAACGTTTATGGAATATTGGAGTCGCAAGGTGGAGGTTTTAGAAAGTTTTTGGAGGGCACACTGTCCACCACAGTGCTCTCGAGATGTCCCTTTTTTAGGATATCTTCAAACACAACAAACTCTAACCAGAGATTGACTGGGAGGGAAATTACCAGATATGTCACCTCAGAAAGAGTGTGAGATCCGGAGGCTACCTGGCCCTTTCCAGACTCTGTCCAAGAGTATGGGAAAAACACAAAAAATGGTGTAGAGGTTGATGTGAGAATAGGAGTGTTTAACTATCAACCTAACCAGAGATCGTACGTGTTTGAGTGCCTAGGAATGTTTAAGGTGTAATGCACTCACTTCCCCAGTGGAGTCGCCATTAGGTTGAGGTTCCCATGTTTTGGCCAGATTGGCAAGACCAAAAGATGAGACAACATCAGAACCACTTTCAGACCTCAAGATCTAGCCCTCCTGGGTCCAGAGAGGGATCTCTCTAATTTGAGCAGAGGTTTATGTCTATGAAGCTCAAAGTTTAAGATGTTAGGCTAGTTATAGGCACGAGTTTGTCTATTTGATTGTTTGTTTTGGTTGCTGGTTATCAGGAAAGAAGGGTTCAATGTAAGACCAGGATGAGAAAAGAGGGATGAGGCAGAGGTGAAATATTCCAGGAAATATTCAAAACCATTGGGAAATGGAGTCAGGAAAGGATTTGCTTGCTACTCAATAGGCAGGCTTTCAATTGGGCTAGTCATCTGAAACTTAGGATATTTCGAGATGATTATGTGGTGTGGAAAGTAGGAGGGGAGGAGATAACACAGAGTTACAGATCAGCAGGTCGTACAAGGATCCTAGTTGACAGGGTGTTGAGCTCCAAAGATGTTCTTTCTTCCATCACATTCCACTTCATTTCCCTTGTCCATTATTAATTACAGGCTCAAATGATCAATAGAATTCATTAAAATTTCTTTAAGAATGAATATCATGACTAACTTGCTATGTTTTTATGATTTTGTCATTGCAATACTTTTTGAACTAGATCTAGCTATAGAATGCAGACATTCTGTAGCTAGTTTCCGATTCTGCAGCTGTCTTCATGTCTACGCAGGTTCCAGGTGTCATCTCAGAGGAAAACACATATGGTCGTATTCCACATCATTCCCTCATCATTTTTTGCTCTCCACAAAGTTTTAACAGAATTCTGAAGGTGGTTATGCACGTGGTAACTCAAACTAGGAGAGAGACTCCTAATAGGACAAGGAAAGTCCAGATGTCCTTAATTATATTACGTGACCACCATCAGAGTCCTAGTTTGGTTTTTATTTGGAAAGACAATTATCCCTAGGTTATCTCAAGACATTTATGTAATTTTGTTACAAATATGGCTCGGGAAACTGAGGGACAAGGTTAGATTTTGTGTTTGATTGCTAGATTTCAGAAGTCCGAAAACACTCTGTTTTTGAAGTAATTTCTCTTTAATGAAAGAAGCATCACTTCCTTGAAAGCGTTGAGTCAATCTTGAAGTAGATTTCATGCTACTCCGGTGGTAGAGGGCCCCTGCTACCTGAGCAGCCTTGTTTATACGGTTTAGATAAGTATTTTAGTCTCATTTTCATTTCTAGCTTAGGCAAGTTTCTGAAGTTTATGTTCATACTTGTTTACATTAATTATCACAGCTAGACTTACTCTTATAAACTCTTCCAAAATATCATCACGATGAATAAGGCATAGCTGTGATATTGTAGGTTTTAGTTGCATTTCCTTTCAAATGTTATGATTTATGCTTGTTTACACTAAGTGTCACAACTGGTCTTACTCTTACAAACTCTTCCAAAACATCATTAACAATGAATAAGAAATAGCTGTGGTGTCTTAGATTCTAGTTGTATTTGCTTTCAATCTTATGTTTATGTTCAATTGCATTGAATAATACAGATAGACTTGTTTTACAAACTCTTCCAAAATATCATTCCTATTGAACGAGATGGGCTGTAGAATTCCATATACTAGTTGCATGTTAATTTAGTAACAACACTCCGGAGGTTGATTGCATTTAGTTCAGCTCTGTCACTACATTTCCAGTTTGATAATGGAATTTTAGTTTAACTATGTTCACTGTACTTCAAGTACATTAGAAGCACTCTAGTTCAGTCTCAGTTCATTTTGTTTCAAGAAAAGATTAATGGCATTCTAGTTTAAGTTGTAGTCACTGTATTTTAAGATTGATAGACCATTTTCTAGCCTAGGTTATCCATTGTATTTCAAGTAGTACTAGTTGTTAAAATTAGTCTCTTGGCCTTCATTATTTACAAACTTACTTTTGTTCTGAATTTATATTAATACATCATCACATGAACAGGGGTTAGTAATATCATTTTAAGGCTTTGATCACTCTGCAAATCTTTACAAATTCACTTATAGCCTTTTTCCCAAACATTATTCTAAAAAATCTCTAAACTTCTGAATAAGGCCTAGTAGTGATAAGTCAAGTTGCAGAATATGGTAACTTCAGCATCATAGGTTAATCTAGAATAGAAATCTTACTGTGTTACAAATAATCATTTTTGTGAGTTGATTGTTTATTTAGGAGAACTTCATTTACACTTAACTTGTCCATTTCTCAAGCTCTTACAACACATCTTTAAAGAATGGATTGGATAAGTTCAAGCTCATGTTGTGATTTATTTCCTTGCAATGAAGTCATTATCAACCTTTGCATTTGTTGTTTGTCATCCATAGTTTAGGCTTTGTTCTATTTTAAATAACCAATAGCTTCTTTTCACCAGCACTTAGTGCTTTCCTTTTTCAAACATAAAACCATAAAAACAAAAACATCATAAAACACAAAACACAACGTGGTGAGAAAAAAATACCTAGGCACATATAGTGCACCACACTTCAGCAGTTTACCAACCCTGGTTGACAATTAATGAACTCAATTTAGGAACACTAGGTTGAGCACAAACACAGGGCTAACTCTAATCCCCAGTGTTCCCAAATCTTCCAACTAAATCTATAACAAGAAACATCTAAGAACTGAATTCATTTAATTCATACATCAGAGAGTAGGCAATAACATCCACTACACTGGTTAAACCAACTGAAATCACTTCTCAGATAATACATTCAGAAGAGAAACATAAATGGCAAGGAGAGCAGGAACATAGGGTGCCTAACAAGGGTAAATCCTATGCCAAACTTCTGATGCAAGCCAATGGAAACGAAATGATATGAATGTAGACACAGAGATAGGAAAACATTACCGTTGCTTCAGATCAGGATCCAAAGAAATGTGCTTGTCATATTAAGTAACAACACCAATCAAGTTCAAAATTTCCAATAGCTGAATACTCAGTCTAAAAACATATCCTTCAACCTATCTTACAATCTTTACACAAAGACTATGTCTCAAAAGAAACTACTTGCAGTTCTCTGATAACTGATCAACAACCTTTACAATGTTTTCCTCATGATTTTTATAGCTGAAGAGAAGCAGAGAAGGTAGGTAGAAGACTAAATGCAGTATTAAACTTCTGAAAAGAAAGAGGGCCGAAGCCCATTTTGTTTTAAATCATGTGCATTCAATTCCTGGTGTTCTTTGGGTGCATGAATGATCTCCACCAGACTCCAGATTACTCTAATATGATTCTGAAGTACTCTGACTGTAGTACTATGTGGTGCTATAGGTGAATAAACACAAGATGAATGAATGATAAAGAAGTTTTCCATACTGATGAAATAAATGCTTTGATAGTACCGGGCTTGTTTTCAAGGTAGGAAATCTCTCCAGAACACGGCATAGATTAAAAAATGCATGGGCGCTCTGTCCTTATGGAGGAAAAACATGCTGCTGTTTTATAAACCCCTGATATGCATTGATTTCTGCGTGTTGTACCTTCTACATGATCCCTGGGCTTTCAATCTGATTTTTCCCCTTTAAAATACTAGATTAGGACTTAAGATCTTCAATGATGTACTTAAGAACTCCCTAACTCTTGTGCTGATACTCCTTGCTGCTTCAACGGTCTCTGTCAGTGGGAAAAACAAGCTTTAATGGCACCGGAAAGATGTGTAGAGTCTGAACTCTGCTCTTCTTCAATGCAAGTCTTGTCAGCCACCCTCTTTGACAATTTCATGGTGGTACCAGCTTCCAGATTCAATCCTGTCTGCGCAACCCACCATTAAAGTTGTTCATATGGACCGTGGCGCCTTTCACGCATCTTGAAACCTTGCAAAAACACGAAACTTGTTAAGAAAACAATGGTTGAGAGGATGATGTGGATGACTGTGACCAGGGTAGCATGGTGTGGATGAAGATAACGAATGTAGAGGCTACTGTGGGAGTAAACGTGGCACAGTGAGAACCGTATGGAAATACGTTGGAGCAGACAATTTAACGAAAAAACAATGAAATTTGGCCTTGGAATGGATATATGTCACGGGGGTGGATGAATGTACGAAGGAGACACCTGGATGAATGACGTGGAGGATCGGGCGATGGAAGAATAGTCAACAGTGGGGGCAATTGAATGTGAACCGTCCGATCTCGGGAGGAGATCGATGGCTGAAGATGCATCGGAGGGTGACGGATGGCGGGCCATACCCTGAGTTATCGCGTGTGCATCTGGGTTAACTACTGCGCATCTTCGGCGAGCGATAGCCATTGGATGGCCTGCCCCAGATCGGACTGCCCACGGCAATATCGCCGGGCATCCGTGTCCAAAAAATAACGCGCGATGGATGACGTTAACGCGTGAGGACGACGGTTTTGAAATCGTACAGGGGGACGCGTGTCGAGAGGTGTATGGAATCGCTCCGTGATCGGGGAAAACTGCCCTCCGCCTGAAAGCGGTGCGATAGAAACCGTCGGGTTTGGAACAGTGCATGGGGACCACCGGCGCGGGCACGTTGCGGACCGTTAGATCAACGTGTGAATGGACGGCGATGGCGCGATCAGTGGTTTGAACGGGGGAAACCCGGGCGCTGCAGATTTAATGATAGTCGTTCGATCTACCAAGATCGACGGTCGAGGTTGCGTCCGATGAACAAATACGGCAAAAGCCCTTTGGATTTCGCAGGTGGTTCCAGCGCTGGATCACGTGGAGGAAGAGGTGCGGGGCTAAGCAGGAAAGGGGCTAGGCCTGATATAATGTTTAAAGTGGGTTTTTAAACCTTTTTATTGTATTTTAAATCCTAAAAAGGGTAACGATAGGGAAGAAAAGGGTAAGCCGGTTTAAACAAAGGGAAAAGATGGGATTTAAAGGGGATTTTTGGGGGGTTTAGAAGGTTAATAGGGGGAATAGAGGGGAAAAAAAGCACTTTTGATAGAAGGAGGAAAAAGGGGGGAAAAGGGACACTTTGCATGGGTACAAGGGGTAATGCAGGGCTTTTGGAGCAGAATTTATAGCAATCATTGAGGCTCATAGACTCCGTAATAGCAGAGGGCAACAAGGGCAAGAGTTTAAGGTAGGGGACATGAAAAGGCTGCAAGGATGATGTGTTTACAAGGGAAATGCATTCCTTGCAGGCTTATACAACAAATTAGCCCCTTGCTTTCTTTGTCAAGGAAATCATAAGGGGCTAACAGGCTAGATAGATGCGGACGTCGTAGATAGATGGTTGAATTTTTTGGAAGGGTATTTCTCGGTCCATTATTTCTCTGACCAAGAAAATATTATTTTTGCACTCCTTAAACCTGTCACCCATGTCAAATACTGGTGGGAAACCTACTGCGAGAAAAAGGACGAGAAGGAACCCTCTCTATTCTCAGCCACACCCACTTGGAATTCATTCTGAGCTGGCATCAAGGAACAATATTATCCTGTGGGGAGCTATGAGGACAAATACATCCAATGGACCACGCTGCAGCAGCAAAGGGATCAAGATGTGCACGAACTGACTACCTTACGCAGAAAGATAGGTATTAAAGATTTAGAGAGACATTTGGTGCTCAAGTACTGCAGATTTCTGTACAGAAACATTCAAGAGGAAATTGAGTTCCTCGACATTACCTCGCTTGGCACGGCATATCGCTATGCTGCCAAGATCGAGCAAAAATTTAAGCAGAAGAAGCGAGACTTTGGATTCGTGAATCTGAAGCCAGTGAAAGGTGCCCTCGAACCATAGAACAGGGGGCAGAGCCAAAGCGGGGTGACTCAGAACACCACCAAAAATCGAAAGAAGGACACGGGGAAGTGGTGTGAATTTCATAACAACCCCACTCACAGCACAAACAAGTATTGGGCCAAACAGTCCTTGATGGCCAAACTGAAGGCACCCGAATCAGAAGCATGTTCTAATCTTGAGCCAGAACCAATCAAGAGAGATGATAAGGGGAAGCATATCATTGATGCGGACCCTAGTGCCATTGTTTCCACCGCCAAACTCCAGAGGGAGGATCCCGAGTATCCAAAGGAGGGGAGCACCTCTTCCATTCGCAAATGTGGGTGAAGGGTCCTCCATTGCAATTTCTTGTCAATAGCGGAAGCCAAAAGAACCTCATTTCAGTAGAGGTTGTGAAGCGCCTTATCCTATCAACCATAACGCATCCGCAGTCGTATACCATCGGGTGGCTTCACCCAAGAAGAGATCTCCGCGTCCGCAAGCAGTGCCACCTTCCATTTAGCATCAAGCCATTAACAGATGAGGTATCGTGTGATGTTGCTCCTCTTGATGTAGCTGATGTATTATTGGGCCAACCATACTTGTGGAGGCGACATGTTGTATATGAGTCTAGGCCTCGTGCTATTATTATTACTTTGGGAAATAAGTTGTACATGATACCAGAGGTAGTATTGCCTCTTGCCATGTCTTTTACTACTGCAAAACAACGCAGTAAGATTATTTCCCAAACCAGGAAATTTATTTTCATTACCATTTTCCCACAAGGAAAGAAGAATATTTTGGCCACAACCTCAAAACAGGGCACCCCTACACAACAGCAAAAAATAGACAAAGGTATGGAGGAATACGAGGACATTTTCTCCTCACCCACAAAGGTTCCTCTACATTGTCAGGTCAAGCACTCCATTGATCTAACCCCAAGTGCACTGCCACCTGATATTGCCATACCTCATGCGATTACATAGACATAATCCACACATTATTGTCTGAGGAAACAAAAATTATTGAACACATCCAGCACGTCCGCTAGCATGTCCATAAGTTCAACAGAATTTGCCTATCATGGAGGAACTTAACATAATGGGGACCATTGCTTCATAAGGAGGGAGGAATGATCCAGGTGGATATTGGTGGCCACCCACCTATTCCATTTGGACCTGCACCATCAGTTCTTTCAGTTTCATCACAACTTACTATTTTTAGCAGGTTTTCAGGTCCTAAACTTCTGGAGCTGTTTGGAGGCCCTAATGATCCAGGTGGATATTGGTGGCCACCCACCTATTCCATTTGAAACCCCACCATCAATTCTTTCATTTTTTCAGTTTTGGCACAACTTACTATTTTTAGTAGTTTCTCGAGTCCTGAACTTCTAGAGCTGTTTTGAGGCCCTAAACAACATTGTTTGGGAATGGTGCGCGTCACACAAAGATCATAAGGAAAATTTACATCCCCGAGAAGTGGAAACACCAATTGACCCAAACAGGGCCCATAGTTTTAGCACTTCATCTCCTAGGGTTAGGTTTTTGGATGTTTAAGGTTTTCCATCGTTTCTCAACAATAAATATTCAAGCCTCATTGTAACACAGTTCAAAGGCTTATAGCCACTACATCTCTTCTCAGAGATAATATACCAGTGCCCTAGCTAGTTTATTTCCATTATGTCTGTAAGCATATTTCAGTCATTTTTTATTAATGAAATGAAGTTTTATTTCTGTTGCATCTCTATGTTTATGTATATTTATGTATTTTATTCTATTCCTACATAAATCTAGATCATAGTCTCTCCAGTTTTGTAACTCTGTCAGATGCATTGCTGAAAAGAATAAAGCGTAACACCGAGATATTATATCTATGCTATGGGTCAGGTTTTCTCTCAGGAAAGTCAGTAGCACGAATACAAATCCTATGTAATGTTTTTCTGAATATGGCTTTCCACATTATTCTATTTACATAGATGAGATATATTCTTCTATGCCAACATTACTTGTTCAAGAGATTTCAATCCAATTGCAACTACTATTGGAAGTGCAAAAAAATGTCATCGTGTTGATTAGATCCATAGAATAGTGTTGAATAATTTAGTTCTTGGAAGAAAAAGTCTTCAAAAATCATGAATGGTTTGTATCCTTTGAAAGAGGAAATTTGTAGAATCGTGTTTTCTAGGTCATCAAAAATATGAGCTTGAGCTTGGTCATCTCTCTTCATCTGGTACAGGGATCCCTCATCCCTGCTGAATTCTCTTGGTTCCTCTGAGGATCGAATTGACCGATGTATATATTTGTCTAGCTTTGTTTAACTCATAGATTCTCATGTCTAGTATTAGTGTGCAGACTCTCTTAAATAGCTATGATTATCTGGATACAATGACTTGGTTCAATGTCTTCCTTACATCCAATGGCTATAACGGTTCGTCAAAATCTCACAATCTACAATGGAACCTGGGCAACCCAATTGAACTCTCAAGTTGCTCGAATTCCCTGCAGTCACTCACCAAATATCAAAAAAATAAGGGAAGAAATTCTTACAAGGACACTATGGTTCGGTGTCCATCCTTCAATACATTTCAACTGCCAAGTAGAGGATTCTTCACTCTTTTAAATTTGGGATGGCATAATGGCTCTTAGAAGCATCAATTGGTGTCACTTCACCTCAATTGGTCTCAATTACGCTCAAATTTTCATCTAGGATGGAAATCTATCCCGCAATGGTCACAATTGGGCTCAGAGGGTCTCAATTGGACTCAATGAATATTCCGTTTAATGGGCATATAGTCATTTATGCGACCTCATCTCTACAAGAAAATGGCAAAGCATTCAATTGGCATTGGCGCCCTTCAAGGGTACATGACAAGACATCTGCACTAGAAAGGGCTCCACGTCCATTAAGGTTTGAGTTCGGGTTGGAGTTTAGGAAACACGTAAAGCTCCACATCAACCAAGGTTCTTGTTTGGGCTCCTCATCATCGACATCAGTTTCTCATTACTTTTGGGCCTCATGGTCTAATTCCACCTCCATCTTGCATGTTCACTACCCTCTATTTCACTGAAATTTTGAATGTTGTTATGAGATGACAATTGTCATTCTGTTTTTCCTAAACTTTGTTTAATTTCAGGCCTGTGCGTCTATAGAAAGACATATAACTATCATAGTCTCTCCCGTTTTGTAACTCTATTATATGCATTGCTCAAAAGCAGACAATGTAACACCAAGATATAAGACAAAGAATAGATGACCGCCTTCTCAGTGATACGCTTTGAGGAGAAAGGTTTTTGAAGAGGAAGGCAATGTTATATATATATATATATATATATATATATATATATATATATATATATATATATATATATATATATATATATATATATATATATATATATATATATATATATATATATATATATAATATTGCTTTCCTCTCTAAAAACTCTCTTGTCCCTAAAGTTGTCAATCATATGTGGTCATCTATTCTAGGTTCCTTAAATCTATTCACATCTTTTGGAATTTTCAAATACCTTCACTGATACATAGATCCTCCGAGGACAAACAAATTGTTGTAAATTAGGAAGATTCAACCATCCCAAACTGGTCACATTATTTTATGTATTTTGATTATTGGAAACATGTAATGAATTGTTTTCGTAATATCATATGGTGCATACATCAATTTTGTTTGAAACATAAGTTTGTTCTTTCTATTTTAAGTGATACAAAATCATAGATTCACTAAGATGTATATCCTTGTAATTCAGATGTAGATAAGCAGTTATGTTGGCTTTTCTTTCCCTTATCATGTGCGTGGAAATGTTTTGATTTACTTCAGGTTCTGACATTGTTGAGTTGGTTACAAAATCTTCACTTATAATTTTCAATGTATGAACTGCAACATGTGAGTGTGTTTTTTCTTCAACTGGATTATCATATTCTTGAGTTGTGATATTCACTGGTTTGGTATTCATTTCTTGATATTCAACTTGAATTCATACATTTAAAGATTTTTACTTTTCCTTCTCAATAAGTTTTTGTACCTTATTTTCCAACGTCTTCTTGTCCTTCTTAATCTTCTTGATTTGCGTTAATAAATTTTCACTATGGTCTTTAAGCCGAGAAACTTCTTCATTCTTGCCAATGGTGACTTTGTCAACTTCCATTTTCATATTTTGTATCACTTTTTTAATTTATTTAAGAATTACTTTTGATATATCTTGTATTTCTTCTTGCATCACGAAATCTAGATTCAACGTAATGTATTGTAATGTTATTTTTTTCTTCCTTTAGGAAAATGTCAAAAAATAATAATTCATATTCAGGATAAAAGACCATAGTGATTCCACCCAAGGTGAACGTAGAATAACATCGCCTTGATCATTCCATAGGGTTTGAATAGAGAATTGTGATGTAAATGTATAATCCCAAATGTTTAATTTTAAATTGGTTAGGTCATATTTTTCGTTGTTAAAACAGTCTAATTTTTCGATTATATTTGACTCTGGAATCACTAATTGATTTGTGATTTTAGGATCTATATAATTTTAATTTTTGGCAAACGAGATAGAGATAGTGACATCTTCTCCTGCAAGAATATATTTTACTTTAAATAACACTTAAGCATCATTATGTGATGTTTCTGGGAATCTTCCAACCTTCATTTCTGAATTATAATATGTTTTATTGTCTCCATCAATTAACTCAATTATGTATTCCTCACTAATTTCATACACTTTAACTAAGGATTTTACTTCTCAATATTTGTTATAGCTAACCAAGAATGTTCAATTTAATCTTCACTTGGACCCTTTTATAAATGTTGATATTTACACATAGTAATGATTTTTTTTTTTAATTACACTCTTGGTCACTTAAAAAATGTTTTTGTTTTTCAATTTTGTTACAATGTACAAAAATAATCCTCTATTTTATTCTCTTTTATTTCCTTAACTATATTTGAGTTTAACTTCCCCACAAATAAAATATAATTAATCTTCTCTTTTACTTACTTGACTCTATTTTGAGTTTAACTTCCTCGCAAATAAAATATATTCACGTACTCTATTTTGAATTTAAATTTCCCACAAATAAAACATATTCACATAATATTACGCTTTAATTTAGTGTATTTTTTTTCCACTGTGGTTAACTTATTAACGGGTCGTGTTTTTTTAATGTATGGGGCAGCGATTGGGATTTTTTTTTAGTGGAAGCAATGACTAACTATTGCCACAGATTGCAGCAAAGTCATTTTTTTCCAATTGTCTTCGTTATGCGACCTAACATAATTAATTGTTGTAACTTCACGATGGCATCCTTTGGCGGTGTGCCTTTTTTCCAAGGGTAGTAACAAAGGTGGTCTAGATGGTGACGCCGAGATTGTAACATTTGTAGAAAATTTTGGTGGTTGGAAATTCGCATTGTAGCGGATGTGTATGGACAATGAGTGGGATCTGATAGAAAGGTAGCAGTGTTAGAGACAAGGTCAGTGTAGCGGTGGCATGGAAGAAAGTATCGCAATAGAGGAGATCTTATGACCGAAACCTCAGTTCCATAGCAACAGACGATTGGTGACGAGTCAATGGTGGAGTTAGATATTGTTGCAGAGGATGAATGGCGCAACATGACCAACAAAAATTGGATGGTCGGTGTGGTAGTGATGACGATGGTGGCTTGTCATGGCGTAGGAGTCTCTCGGTAGTAAAAATATTTTTTTTTATTTATTTATTTTTATATTTTATATTTTATTTATTTATTTTTCTTTTAAATATAACTTTTGTTTTTTTTTCAATAATATAAATTTTTAAAAATTTATCAGCTCTTTCTTTTCATATATATATATATATATATTCTTTCTTTTTTCATTTTCATTTTTATTAATTTTTTAAAATGACTAAATGACTCAGAAAAAAAGGAGAACCTCCCAAACTTGTATCTAAACTTTTGAATTGCGACAACATTGAAGTTGACAAAAATTCAATAGCCAAAGTTTGGGATCTGCCAACGTGACTTTGATACCAATGTAATGAACAAAGTTTGTATATGCCATAATAATCTTAAGAATACTTCAAAGAGAAGAATATCCATCGTAGGACAAGTAATTGTATATTGAATATTATATAAAAGAAATTGATGAGATGATTACAAATGAGGGTGAGGGCCTACTTATATACCTAGGCAAATACATATTCACCAACAATCATATCCTGAGGGACATACCTCTGCATTCACTAATTATTAGTTAATTAATCATTATTAAGTATTTTTTTTGGTAGTTTAGACTAATCCTAATCACCCACGGGTTTCGAACCAGTGACCTTGTAGACAGAGTGCCTTAACAGTGCACCCCCATCACTGACTGCTCTACACCATGTGGTATTATTTAGTATTATTATTGTTCACATTATTATTGTTTACATTATTTGTGTTATTTATATATGTTTTATCCATAAGAGGCACCTTGTTTTCTTTCCACCATAGGACCAAGTGTCATGACCTCTGGCTAGGCCTTTAAGCGCTTAACTTATTTAAGGCCTTCATGGGTTTATTTTCCTTTATAATCCTTTGTTCACTTGGCCTTTGTTAGTTCAAAGACCCATGTCCTCGATGCTTAAAATATGTCTCCATGTAAACCTTCTAAGCTCCTGTTGGCAGGGCTAGTTGTAAGCGGGGTCGGCCTCAACTCTATATTATTGGTCATTGCTTTTTTACAAAGCCTAGTCAACCAGATGCCTCTTGCCCAACACTTCTGCTCTGTGCTCCTTTAAATTCTTCTAGGCTTTTTTCTTTATGGTTTGAGTTGTCCCATGGGGTCCACCATTACAACCAAGAGCCAATAGAAATGCTCTTTGGCTTCCTCAACTTTGACACTTCCCATGTCATCACATTCCCAGTCAACCCGTTAACCTTTTATGTGCTACTCCAAAAGCTTCTGGGCTCTGATCAATAGGATGATGTCATGCAAATGTCATATGTGCTAGTGTCACTAATAAATGTGCCATTTAGGTACCCAAAAAAAACAGATATACCTGACAATTTTCCACCTACAATTGGACCATATCATTTTGATATCATCAGCCACCATCATTTGTTGAGAGCCAATAAAAATATGAAAGTTTTTGTTTCTTAGAGAGGAGGGAGTAGGGTCTCGCGACTAGTTTTTTGCCATATTTCATTTCTTAAAAAATTGAAGGCTCTCAACTTATTTTCCTTAAATATTTTATGGGATGGTACTCCTTTGCACTATGATTTGAAATCATCTGGGGTCCTTTCCTCTAGGCTTGAAGATGTGGGCTGAACTATTATGTGGGGGGGGTCGGGCTCCCACTTAATCCTTCCTTTCACCACAAATCTGATTTTTGATACCAATTTCCAATTGGAACATCCCAAAAGCATCACTAAAAGGAAAAGACCCTCTAGCGGAGGTTAGAAAGGAGGTTTTTAGTGTTATAAAATTGGCCAAAATTGTCAAAAAAACATATTCTACCACATCCGTTTATGGTTATGGAGGTTTTGGCGGAGCTTTTAATGTAAATTCAACACAACTAAAAAAAATGGGCGACTAGAGGTTATTACGGATGTTTTTTTCCTCGAAGCGCTAATCAGGCTTTAACACACCGGTGTGTACCTGTAGAAGGTGCCCCGGGGCAATCGAAGAAGAATGCACCAGGCTGTTGAGGTATAAAACAACATCGGGCGTAGTGTTGGTGATACAACATATGGGGCCGTTCTAATTGGTCTTGGGATTTGAGCGGTGTCTATAGGTTGTATCAATGCACTGGTGCGTAGACTTATAGAAACGCACCGATGCGCCCTTTCACACAAATGCACCGAGATTTATAATCGGTATCGGTATTCGTGCGGTGCAAATATGTCATACAAATAGACCGATGCATATAGACATTTAAATGCCCCGGTGCAAAATATCACACAAAGGCACCGAGATTTATAATTGGTATCCATATTCGTGTGGTGCCTATAGGTCGTGCAAATGCACCGGTGCATATAGACACAAAAACGCCCCGGTGCATAGTATCACACAAACGCACCAAGATTTATAATTGGTATCTGTATTCGTGACGTGCTAATAGGTTGTAAAACGACACCAGTGCGTATATAGACATAAACGCACCGGAGCATCGTACTGCACAAACGCCTCGATATTTTTAACCAGTTTTGGTATTTTTGCAGTGCCCATAGGTCGTAAAAACGCACCGGTGCACTTAAGAATACAAGCGCACTGGTATAAGAATAAACACACCGGTTTTCATTTTGTATTTTTTAGAAACATCAACCTGTGACAGTGCAATTATTGTGATTGTTTTAAATTCATTATTCACCAAAAGTTGACACATATTATAACAATATTCATATTAATTAAATTTTTATTAATTCATTTGAATGTGCTGTTTGGATTAATTTGTTATATCATATCATAATTATTGTGGTTTTTTAAAATTCATTATTCATCAAAAGTTGACACATATATCTTATAGAAATATTCATATGAACTAAATTTTTATTAGTGCATTTGAGAATGACAATGGAGAACACAATAGCGACAATAGAGAACGCAATAGAATATATATATATATATATATATATATATATATATATGAATAAGACATTCTTTTTCATACAGAAGGGGACAGTTATTGGTATCCCTTTATCTTTCAATTGGGACACTATGTCCATTACATTAAAGAAAATGTCTAATTTCAGAGATATTTTTCAAAAAATACAATGCCTTGCTTTGATATCTAAACATAGTGACCATCATTCTTTGCTTGAACTGTTGTCACTGGTAGAGCTACTTCCATGACTTGGGTTATTTTCAGGAATGTTTTGTTCACGATGTTGATTGTTTTCTTCTTCTTCACCTTCCATTTACAAACATAAAAATAAACTGTAAAAAGTGTATATACATTGGTGAAAATAATGAAAATTGCAATATTAAATAATATGCATCAATGTAAATCGAAAAGAAATGATGTACCAATGCAACAATTGACACATAAATTATACACTTTCTTTAAAAACCATGTAACATGCCATCTTTCAAGATTTGATCTGTTGGGGCAGTGCCATACTTTGTTTCCTGCAAGTTTTATACCCCATAACAAATCATATATTTAATATAAAAGATTTATTTTTTCTATTAATTATAGACGGAGCTAAGTAAAACAATATCAATAGATGCTTACAAATTCCACAATTAAGTTCTGATATTCCAACATATACTCACAACCCATATTTAACCCAATTTCAATCAATTCCTCTGATGGTTCTTCTTTGTAAGCACTTGTTTGAAGACATTCAATGATATTTTTTGTAAAACAACTTAAAAAATACAAAAATGAAATCTAGTTAAATTGTTATAAGGAAGTAACAATTACTCACAAACTTAGATATCAATCATTTTCTTCCTTATCGTCATGTTTTATGTGCTGAATGGGTTCCATTTTCTTTTCTTTTCTGCAAGAAAATACTTGAAAATTAATATTTAATGCTAAATTGTTTATTTATTGTACCTAATGATCGAAAAATTCAATGAATACATATTACATTTGAAGCACGTTGTTGTTGAGATGGCTCTTCCCGCAATGCAATTTTTTCCATTTCTTTGATCATCTCCTTGTACACCTTTTTGGACATTCCTACTGGCATATTTCTGATATCAGCTCGTTCATCTTTTGATATTTTCATAATCTTCCTGAAAATGTAACATGACAATTAACTATTTAATTTCTATATCGATATATGAAAAGTAAGTATAACAAAAGTGATATTTATAAATAATTCTATACAAACATCTAATGGAATATTACTTTTTCCTTCATTATTTTTTGTTGTTATACATTTTTTCTATTAAAAGTCTAACATGTTTCATTGACCAATTCTCTAGAAACTCTTCCTGTAGTTTAGATAAAATTTGGTTCTTGGAATCATTGGATTGGTTTTTGTATTGTAAGTGGAAAGAACGTCTATACATTCATTCCACTAGATCCCTCAAACTTTTGTAAAAGTTTTTCCCCCTTTCGTTAACCTCCAGCACCACTCTAGATGAGCTAAGGAGTAATTCATTTTCATTTGCATATTCTATTTTTTTCATTTCTTCAAACAACATTCCTTTTTTGAGTTGTTGGTCCCTGTAGAACATTAAATAGATGTGAATTAATAGATTGTTTCACATATGTTATTTAAAAATTTTAATTATATTATTAATGAAAACTAAAAAAATAAACTCATATTGGATCGATAGTATTTTTTTATTCACCTAATTCATCCTTTTGCAATTTTTCCATCAAGCTTTTACGTTCTTCTGGTCCTAGATCAAAAATAATCTTATCGAGCTTCGTCATTTTGTGGCTCTGCATGATACATAGTAAACAATACATATTAGTTAAACTTACATATACTTCAAAAATAATATTTTTTGTAAAAAATTTACAAATAACTTGCATATTTTTCTTTTCTTGATGTGTTATCAGTATTTTTGTTACTTGATCTCTTGTCAGTCATTTCTTTATCAATCTCAAACTTATACCATATCATTCATTAATATATTTATAAATAAATTGTCAACTTTTCAAGTAAAAAAAATCTCAGGAAACCAGTGCACTATTCATGATGTACGCATCGACGCCGGTGCGTGGTTGTCTTCCAAACGCACCGCACAAACAATATAACAGACCGTACGGTGATCTATGTCAACAAGGAGCACCGATTTGTTACATGTCAATCACCGCACCGGTTAACCATGATAAAATAATAAAAATCGTCGAGTGTTAATTTTTGTAGCATAAACCGGTGCCATATTTTACATATGGCTCACCGATAAAAAAAAATTGTTTATTAATTTTTTATCACATTACTTATGCGGTGCGTTTAGATAATACAGAGCGCCGATGCACTATTTTACGCAAGGCACACCGATAAAAAAAATCTCTTTTTTTTAAATTCATGCAAGGGCCCACATAGATTGGGATCCAACAATGCTAATTGTCCCGTCGGTTGGATTTCTTAGGTCTATATTTAGCAACACAAACCCTATAAATCTAAATTGAAAAGCCCTAATTCTGATATCACAGAAAGAGGGAGAAGAAAGGGCAGAAACAAAAAGAATGTAAGGGTTGTATTTGTCGAAAGTTTTTATTTCGAAACAAAACATTCGTTGTGCGCCATAATGAAATAGCGCACCGGCTGCATATTTTACAAATGGTACATTGAGATAAATTTTTTATCAGTACTTGCGCAGTGCACTGACATAATAGAGCGCACCGGTGCGCTCAGGTACACAAGGCACACCGACAAATTTTATTTATTTTTAATTTACACAAGGGTCGACATGGATTGGGATCCGAATATGCAGGTCCTTCCGTGGGTTGGATGTCTTAGGCTTATATTTAGCAATACAAACCCTATAAATATAAATTGAAAAGACCTAATTTTGAAATCACAGAAAGAGGGAGAAGAAAGGGCAGAAACAAAAAAAAAATTAGGGTTTGTTTCTAAAAAGGTTTTTTTTTGTAAAACAACACGTTTGTGGTGCGCCTTAATGAAATAGGGCACCGGTGCCATATGTTACATATGATGCACTAATAAAAACATATTTTGTTTTTATTATTATTTTTTATCACTGTAATTTTGCAGTGCGCTGGTATAATAGAGCGCACCGGTGCGCTATGTTACGCAGGGCGCACCGATGAAAAAAAATCTATTTTTTTTAGATTGACCCAAGGGCCAACATGGATTGGGATCCAAATATGCAAGTCGTCCCATGGGTTGGATGTATTATGACTATACAGACCCTATAAATCTAAATTGAAAATCCCTAATTCAGAAACAAAAATAATCTAGGGCTTTGTTTCTAAAAATAGATTTCTTTTTTTATTTTGTTTCTAAAAACTGTAGAAAAAGTTTAAAAAATTGCAGAAAAAAAGTAAAAAAAATAATAAACTTTGGTTTTTTTATTTTACTTCATAAAAAAACTACAGAAAAAATAAAAAAAACCAATAGACTTTGATTTTTTCTTTTACTGTAGAAAAAAGTACAAAAAAACAATAAAATTTACTCACATCGTTTGAAATTATATGGTACAAGGTTTGAATCACCAGAGGTTTGGAATTTTGATTTTCTGAATATTTCTGTTCGAACGTATTTCCCTGCTCCACAGTGCTCTCATGCTCTGTTTGCTCCAAGTATGTATCCTGAAAATCTCTGGCTGAAATTTTTTGCAAAAATAGTGAAATAATGAAAAGTGTTTAGTATTTAAAGAAATGTTTTATAAAATTAGATTTTCAAAAATATTTTGCCGCCCATTTTTCAATTTACTGCTTTTTTTCACTTAAAGAAAATAGATTTGTGCTTTTTTTTATTTGTGGTTATTTGTTTACCGATGCATCCTTTGATCGAACCACACCGGGGCGTCGGGTTATAAAACGGCACCGGTGCGCAACACCAAAAATGCACCGGTGCAGTTATCTGTACATTACGCACCGAAATTACATTTAGGTTTGTGCACCAAAATTTATTGTTGTTTTTCTCAAGTGTAGGGAGAAAATATCATATATTATATGGAATGGACAATTCTTCAAAATCCAGCTCGTTCCATAATATTTCTCAAAGTCCATTGCAGAGTTCTCCCTATCCATCTGGAGACATAATATTTACTTCAAATTTGTTCTATTTTTTCACTATCTAATTGAATTTATGTTTTTTATCCATGCTGTCAATCATGCACAACTTAATTAAATTTATAATGTATACAAATTTGCAGGTTCATGTAGATTCAGCATCAAGTTTAGATGCACAAAATATTCAAACTGCTCCAAAACATCAGAAGTTATTATCAGGAGCAGCATACCGCAAGGCACATTTGGTAGATGAAAATGGACAACTGCTTCACCCTGCCAATTGTAACAATATTGCATCTTCTAGCCACAATCCCGAGACAATGATGGTAATTATTAATATTTTGGTATATATATTGATTAATATGTAATTATTTTAACGTCAAACCAATTTATAATCATGCAATATTGTCAACGTGGTTACTAATTGATATCATATATTTTGTACTAATCATGTTCAATTTTTTTTTTTAATTATTAGGATTCTAGTGATGATGAACGACCTACCTACCATCTTCCATTGCACCCCACAACAATGTCAAATCGAGAGAAGACTGAATTAAGAGAAAAAATTGGAGGAACGATACCAATAATGGTTTAATCAACCACTGATTCAATTCCTGCTACGTCTAGATTCACCAATTAGGAATGACTACAAAAATAGTAGTTCTTCACAAGCTGGCAATGTAGGCAATCCAATAGAGGTTGGTATGGATGATTACTTAAGGGATACGACTGCCATGGAGACAATGTTGTTAGATGTGTTTCAAAATGATGATCAGCTAGGGGATGATGCTCATATCGCTGACACCTTTTTCGAAAGCCTTACATTTGCTTCCACCACCCCTCTCTTTGGACCTAGCAGTCAGTCAAAGTCTACCCATTTGGGGACAACGATGTTACTGTAAAACTTGAAAGCAAAGTTTGGCTTGTCGAATGCATGTTTCTCGAAACTTTTGAGGTAAGTTACCATAAAGTACTCCCTTTATATAAATTTGAAATATAATCAGTACACTGCAATGAACATTACAAATGGTAAATTTTATGAACGTTAATAATTATATCGACATTAATGTACATTTATTAATATATTTTTCCATCATCACCAACTACAGGTTATTCAAAGATAAGGTTCTTCCGAGTGATAATGTCTTGCCCGGTAGCTGCAAAGAGGCAAAGAAATTTTTGAAAAGGTTGGGTGTTGAGCACATATCATATCATGCATGTCCAAATGTTTGTATTCTATATAGAGGAGAATATGCAGACAAAGATACGTGTCTGAAATGTGGGCATGACAGGTATGATAAATCAAAAAAGAAGGGTAAATCACGTACTGGTCCTCCTTTTAAGATATTGAAGCACATGCCTATAATCCCAAGGATTCAAAGGCTCTTTCGTTGCAAAGAATTAGCTATGTTGCAGGGATGGCATGCCTCACACAGAAGTGAGTTGGGAGTTATGTGAATACCAACTGATTCAATAGCCATGAAGCATATAGAGGACACATGGCCCGAAAAATTCAAGAATGAAGTACGAAGTCTACAACTCACCATAGCCATGGATGGCGTCATCCCATATTCCCTCCAGAACACCAACTATTCTGTTTGGCCTGTAGTAGTGATCAATAACAATATCCCCCTATGGTTTTCTGTGAAGAATGAACATCTTATGTTGGCTCTCATAGTCCCTGGTAGAAGACAAGTGAAGAATATGGATGTCTACTTACAACCACTACTAGATGAATTGAAAGAATTATGGGATGGGATAAATGTATACGATGTATCAAGACCCATCGCAGCAGAGAGGAGGTTTACGTTGTATGTCATATGTGCTTACACAACACATGATTATCTAGGCTTAGGAGTTTGCTCTAGTAAATTACATGTTTAATTTATTGATTTGTTTATATATAATATTGTAACAATATTCTTTCACATATTAGTTATCTAATTCGTTGTAATATTATTTGTTCTGATCTTCATGATATTCTTTAATGTGCCATGCATATTAATTAATGTATACAAATATAATATCGCAAGTCTTGTAACAAAAGGTATTTTGGATGTAAATGTTGTGGACCTTATCTGAAAGCTAGATGGTCCAAGGACGTACAAAAGCCAGTGCATGATTGCTCCAAGATATTCCTACCAGAACAACACCCTTACAGAAAAGCAGCATCTGCTTTCAATGGTAAACGAGAAAGAACACAAAGGCCTCCAATAATGACACCAACTAAATGGCTTAGAGCATATGAGAGAGAGAAGGAGAAGGAGTTCACAGAAATGTTCGATTCAAATGGGGAGCCTAAGTTCGATGATCCAAATTTCTTTAACACCTATGTTGAGAAATTGCCCATTGGGATGAAAAGGAAATCTATCTTTTATGAGCTCCCATATTGGGAGCATCTTAAGATTTCCCACTTATTAGATTCCATGCATATATTTAAAAATGTTTCATCTTCTTTATGGAGGCACATATCATCGAAACAAAGTGACACATTGGCGGTTAGGAAAGATCTTATTACTTCAAAAACTAAAAAGAAATATTGACCAAGATGATTAGAAAGTATGGGATCAGAGGCAAGCGCTAGTCCCTCTAATTCATGGTTTTTCAAAGAAGGTGATGTCCCATGGATTTTAAAAAAAGATGATATATCTTTGGCAAAGGAAGTTATAATGGATGTGAGGGTGCCAACTTCATATGGGTCTTCACTACGGCGCTGCTTCACCGTGGATGACCATTTGTCGAGGTTGAAATCGCATGACCATTTGAATCTTCTAAGAGTACGTATAATGTCAAAAGCATGATTTTATTATTTATTATATTAATAAATTTTATCCCATGCGGGGATCATAAAACATAACTAATTTTGTATATTATTGCACGTGTTTATAACTTTGCAGTGTCATTATCCTTTGTTCGTGCGTGGATGTGTGAAACATGAATTCCCTCGAGACCTACGATGTGCCATATCTAAATTATATGCATTTGTAGGTTGGATCACGTTAAAGGAGATTCATGTGGCTAGCATTCCTCGGTGGCGTCAAGAGATAGTTGAGATTGTTTGTATGTTTGAGAAGGAACTACCGACGGGTTTCATGGACTTACAGGTTCATCTTCTAATCCACCTGGTAGATGAGGTTGAATTAGTTGGGGTTTTTTCTTGTCGTTGGATGTTCTTCTTAGAGAGGCACATGAAGAAATTGAAAGGTTTTGTTCGACAAAGGGCAAAACCCGGGGGGTCTATGGCAGAGGGGTACATATCGTATGAGTCTTTCTATTATGCCAGTTAGTACATCAAGTAGATCGACAACAGACCAGGTGCGATGACTTGGGACGATGAAATGGATGAAGACAAAAGAGAAGGAGAGTTGCTCCAAACGAGTGGAAAAAAGCGCTTGATAAAGAGTAAGCGACTTATAATTTTTCAAATTTACAAAAAGTAATTAATATTCATGTTGAAATTCGATATAATGTATATTTTGATCTCTAAGTACTATATAATGTTGGTTTGATTTCATCAACGAATGCAAAAATTGAAGCAATCAATAAATTCATTCTTTACAATTCTGAAGCGACACAACCATGGGTCGCATTGTACGAACAAAACAGGATGAAATGGGATAGTGATAGGAAATAATTTAGATGGTTGAATGGTAGAAGTGTGCCTTATCCCAATCATTTAAAAGAAAATATGCCAAAAATATTCCCCAACAGTTGGGTTGCTAACCAAGTCAGAGAGAAATATGGTGCTACCGGTCGTTAACCGCATGCTGAAGAGGATGCGCTAAACATAGGGATTGGGTGCAACAACGCGGTAATAATATTTTTAATTTATATGTAAATTTTAAACTTATATTAAGAAATCTACATTTCATATTTTAACTACTATTGGATTATTATTTATAAGACACATGACACTATGATTTTTTTAACTTTTTTATAATAGGTGCATTTGTTCCCATCTATGTGGGCATATGGACACCATTTTCGCACAGAAAATGCTGATGCTGGAAACATCACACAAGACTATGGAGTGGAAGTCGAGTTCGATCAATCTAGTCGATCTAGCCACCATGATCAACAACTAGTAAGAGGGACGTTAGGTTACGTCGGAAAGATACAAGAGATCATTGAAGTGGATTTTTCTTCTTTCCAATGTGTTATTTTTAGGTGCAAGTGATGGGACACCTTTGATCGGAATAATGTAAAGGAAGATCGCAATAGTAGGTTGATATGTATCAACTCTAGAAAGATGTGGGATGAAGCTAAGGAGCCCTATGTTTTCCCTAAACACTGCAACCAGGTGTTTTTCTACCCAGATGTGTTGGATAGAGATTGGAGGTTCGTATTGACACATGACCCTAGATCAAAACATATTTTTGAGAACAATAGTGTTATCATGTCATGCGAGCAAGAAGATAATGAGGGTGATCATGAGAACCGAGAGTGATATGGTACATGTGTTATTTCATCAATATTTATACTTTTTTAAGATGGGTTTTTCGAAATATTAATATAATATGTATTTTGAATTAATTGGTAATTTGCATTGTGTTAATGTTAAAATCAATAATTCACTTGATAATTTGGTATTATGTTGATCTCGAAAACAATGGCGTATTGTATAAATTAATTCTTTTTTTTGTATCTAGGATCATAATAAAATAATTATAATTCTAAAGTACAGGAATTTATTTGCATTATTTTCTAAACTTTATTATGTTACAATAAATCATATTATTCTATATTTATTATTTTACAATTATTTAAAATTTACAAATTTACAAATTTAAAAATTTTAATAAATTCATTTCACATTAATACAATTAAATTTTTACAAATATTTTACATACAATTAGAATTACAATTATAATTTTACAATTTCATGTACAATTACAATTACAATTACAAATTTAGAATTTTAAATATATACAATTACAATTTTACAAATTAAAAATTTACAATAAACCATCGTACAAACATCAAATTTGACTAAAAAACACATTCTGCAAAATCATTAACTGCATCATCATGATCATGATCATCTAACAAAACACAATTAACATTATATATTAACATCATCACAACACAAACATCAAATATAAATCTCATGTCAAATAACTCATGCTATCACATACACAGTGGCCGATGGTCCAGCCTCATCTCCATGATGACTGCTGCTGGATGCTAGTGGAGGCTCATGCTAATCTGATGCGGCACGAGGTGAACGACCATGAGATGAAGAGT